>JAYDZG010000039.1:19695909-19711156 GCA_034509265.1 Microcambeva bendego
CACCGTGCCGCCCAGTTTAATCTATTACCTAACATAAATGTACATTTATTACATTTTTATAATAAACAAGATTAGACCAGTATAAGGAATTATTAAGTAATCGCTATTTCTCTCTGATTCTGTTTTTGAAATTTAAAGGTAAAAAAGAGGATTACCTGTGAGTTCAAATACCGCTCCTCATTCTATTCTATACTTCATTAATTCTTCCCACGTTACAACTGCACTAACTTTTTTAAAGATTGTTTTTCACTTTTATTTACTACTTTCCCTCATCACAACAGATGACGCTTATTTTGGCAAGTGAAAGGAAACAGTATTGAGTTAATGTCTGGAGACAGAATTCCACTTATCTATTTGCTCTGGGATGGACTTGCATCATGTCCATATTGCATTTCCATTTTCCTCTTACCTTTTCAAGATATACAGCTGTGGAAAAAACAAGAGACCATTGCAAAAGTAAATGTTTCTCTATTTTTGAATATGTTTCACCAAAAATAATTTGCATATCTTTAGAAACTGATGATTTGGAAGTGGTCTCTTGTTTTTAATGTCTCACTTAATAGGTTTAATAGGTTTGCAAATTAGTTTGTGAAAGATCTTCTATATTATATTTTCCACAATAAACTGTGTGTGGTGTTTTTGAAGTAGAAGCAATTAGGAACTATAGCAACTCCACCTATAAAGTAGCAGAACATGTAAAATTACAGATAAGTCACCTGCCGTTGCAGTGCATAGGGCATAAAAGTCACCAACGCTTTGCTGACTCAGTAGTTCCAAACCCCCTTTAACATCCCATTAACATCACAAATGTTCTTCTGGATGAATGGGTACAATTAGGTAAAATTTCCTCACACAGTGCAATATATTTGAGAAAGCCTTTATAAGGGAGTAGAACCTGTAATCGTTTGACCAGCTCCATAATAGTGCCTATGAATTTGAAGTGGGATGTCTTACAAACCTCAGTAAGGGGCCTCAGTGTGGAAAAGTTGTGCACAGTTCAATCAGGGTCCCCGAAGACTGCTTGATGTGTGTAAATATGGATAAAATGCATTAAAGAATAGAACTGAAAGTGGAGCTGGTCCAATAGGTTTGTCCATTCGTGGTTTTACATGGTACGAGTAGAGATGATGCTAATTTGAAATGTTATGGAAGATCAGATGTAGCTTTTACATGTTTTTTTTTTTTTTTGCTGTTGTAGGCAGAAGGGCAAAAAGCCGTTTAAATCGCTGCGCAATCTGAAGATCGATCTAGACCTCACTGTGGAAGGAGACCTGAACATCATCATGGCAATGGCTGAGAAGCTGCGTGGAGGGCTTCATACTTTTGTTTTTGGAAGGCCTTTTATCACCAGTGTACAGGAGCGTGACCTTCTCGTGAACTTTTAAGCTGGTCTCGGCTCGTATTTAGCAATCTGCTGAAAAGGTTTTGTGTATAAAGTATGTATAATGATTTACTATAGAACTATCTGTCTATGAATGTAATTTTATTTAAAGGAAGAAGATTGTGTTTATATTTTAGGAAAATGTAATGCTGGTTCGTCTTCCACTTTGTTCAGCATGAATATGTTTTATAAGGGGTATAATAATACTGTTACATTTTTTTAAAGCATTTTTTCCAATCTCTCTGTCTTTTGCAGTAAAATTCTTTGGCCTAAAAATCAATAATTGACACTAATGGTGTAAACTTGAATGAACAGAAAGTGGATTACCTGGAATTGCTCTTGTGGTTGTCGTACTGAAAAACTCTTGCTTTGAAACAAGACAATTGTGTTTACTTTGTTCTGGCCTCTTTGTGGTGCTTGAAAAACGGGATAAAGCACTTTGATGTATCTATAATCGCCATGTTTAAATCTAGTGATAATGTAAAATAAAATAATGCTTTCTTTTATCCATGTTGAAATTATGAGAATTTCTTTCGGCCTCCTGCATCACTTTAGTTGTTTCCACTATTTTGTCCACCCTGTATTAGGGTCATTCCTGGGATTCAGTGCTCTATTATAATTTTTTACATACATTTCCAGACTAATATAGGCCAAGCTCAAACTCACAAACTTAAAAAAAAAAACTAATGTGCAATACACACTTTGCAAGGTGTAGCATAGGGGTTAGGGTACAGGACTAGTAATCTGAAGGATGTCAGTTCAAATCTCACCAATGCTACGTTGTCGCTGTTAGGGCCCCTAAGCAAGGCCCTTAACCCTTTGCTCAGACTGTATACTGTAACCGTAAGTCGGTTTGCATAAAGGTGTCTGGTAATTGCAAATGGATAATATGTCCCTTTTCAACTTTGAGGTGATTTTTTAATCTTTATTCTTATTTTTTAAATATATATTGTATAAATTTATGTTACACCTTCCTTTTTCTTTTAGATTAAAGATGCAAAGTAATTTTATAAGTAAATGATTGGTCCTCTTTTTATGGAACACTTGTGTATTCCAGGGTAGACCATTACAGGGTGGACCATTACAGAGCAAGCAAAAAAAAAGTGAAATCAAACAAAGAATTCTGTTTTTTGTATTATTAATATTTTAAATGTTCAGATAATGTTGATTTTTATTATAAATCCCGTAACAGTGGACATGTTATGGTTGACCATATAAAACTTTCAATGCAATGAAATAAATCCAAACTTAAATATAAAATTAAATATAAAATTAAAATACTGATCTATTATTATGATTAAACGTCACATATCCATCTATAAATCAGAATGTACAACACTGGTGACATAAGAACATCTCATTTTCTATAACAACTTATCTCTATTAGGTTCGGGGAAGGGTGCTGGAGCCTATCCCAGCTCTTCAACAGGCGCAAAGTACACTCTAACATCTTGGACGGCATACCAGTCCATAGAAAAACTTATGCTATCTTATAATTAAAAAATGAAAACTTAATTATTTCAGTAAGATGATTAGAAATTGGATCGTTTAGAATGTACTCTACAAATACAATGATCTGTGCATAACCACGTAACACCAGTAAAGAGTCTGTGAAGCTTTTTTGAGGCCACCAAGCTTCATTTTTACATGACATGCTTTTGTTTCTCTGAGCCAATCACAGTTGATTATAAATATAGATATTATAAAGAATAAGATATGTGGCTGTCAGGCTAGCATGACGGGTTTGTTTGGTTTTTAAAAGAAGGCGGTGACAAATGTTTTTACCTTTGTCCTGTAGATTGCATCATCAGTATATATACAGTACATTTACCTGAAGAGCCAAGAAGAGCAACTTGAGAGCTTCAACCATGTCATATAGAGAGGTATATTGTAAATTTATCTCAATAAAATGTATTTTCATTTTTACTGTAATTGTTAATTTGCTAGGACTCGGTTGTACCATGCAGAAACTGGAAGTGAAATAGAATCTAACCAGTAAATACAAGCTTTTTAAACAGGATTGAATTACAATAACATGCATTATATATTATATATAATTTTAAATGTGAAAGTCAGATGGAGAACACCAGCTTTGAGTGTCCGAACTCCCTGGGTTAGAAGCTTGGCACTGCTCAGCTGGGTGCCACCCTAGCCAATTCACTAGGATGCACAAACCAGTGCATTGTGCTGGTCTTAAGCCTGAACAAATAAGAAGGGAAGAGAATAAGTAATACCAGAGAGCAGCTGAAAGGATTCAGTGTTACACTAAATAATAAAAAGAATGTATTTATTTCAAATGTCTGACTCTGGGAAATCAAATTACTTTTTTAAACAATCTTGTTTGATTTTGGATTCACTGGTTCCCCTCTTTTAGCTGCATGTGTATGCCATTTGGCAACATTTATTCTCAAAGTTCCAATTTTGTTATGGCCGCATTGATTTTTTATATTTTTTATTAAATAGGGTTGAAAATCAACATATTGAATTGACCAGTCGATAACCCTTAGTTGATGTAAATATTTTAGAGACCAAAACTATGACAACTATATACAGTCAAACTTGTATTTTATCTGTTCTAGAAACCGAATGTTGGTGACCTCATACAGATCTTTCGGTCAGGGTATCAACACTGGGCAATATATGTTGGAGATGGCTACGTCATTCATCTTGCACCTCCTCGTAAGTTAAAATAAGTAAGAAACCATGACAGATTCCTTTTGGCTGTATAAAATTCACTTGTAAGGTACAGTTAACAACAGTAAATTAAATCCTCAGTAAATAATGTGCAGATCCTTCACTGAAGATATATTGCTGACTAAAAAGCACCAGCTAACAAGCTTCATGTGACAATTTGATTGCAGTGAATATAAAATGTCTTGTGTTTTTAGCTGAGATGCCGGCTGCTGGAGTCAGCAGTGTGATGTCAGTGTTCAGTGAATATGCCGTGGTGAAGAAGGAGGAGCTCTGGGAAGTAGTTGGAAACAATAAATACAGTGTGAACAACCTTTGGGATAAGAAGTATACACCCCGGGATGTTGCCCGAATTGTCAAAGAAGCTCACCGTCTTGTTGGTTCCAAACAGCCATACTGCCTCTTCAGCAAGAACTGTGAGCACTTCGTCACAGATTTAAGATATGGAAAGCCCAAATCACGCCAGGTGGGTAACACAGTATTGAACATGTATGGCCTTATTTTGACCCACTTAGGAGACATAGATGCAGCAGATATTATTGTTAAAAAGAAAATTTTTTCTTTTTAGAAGAAAGAAAGTTTTTCTCAATTCATCCACCAAGACTCAAAATGCCATACCACAATATAAGAAAAGGGTTATTTTAAAAGTTATTTAAAAGTTAAGAAAACATAGCTGAGCTGTATTTTTTTGTGATGTTCGCATTAGTGTCCATTGTGCTTGTAGAATCTGATGTCTCCTGATAAAAAAATCATGCAGCCACACTGACTGAAAAGTACAAAGAAAGTATAATGACCAAAACGGTATCATATATGTTATTTATTTATTTCCTTCAGGTGGAACAAGCTGCAGTGGGTGCTGCGGTAACATTTGGAGTGTTAGGCTTGCTAGCAGTAGGAATTGGTGCAGCACTGTCAACTTCGAGAAAAGAGGAAAAGGACAAATACTGACCTACATATAAATGCCCCAAACTGGATTTCTCCCAGTATGATTCATTAAAGCAGGTTTAAATACTAGCTCTAGTAGTTAAAATGCTTTTACTATTCATAATGCAAATCACTTTATCTCTGTTTTAGCAATTTTACAATTTTTTCATGTGTAAAGCACTTTGAATTGCCACAGTTTTTAAGAGGTGTTATACAAATGTACCCTGATTTGCGTTCTTCTTCAGCTGTTTCTGTCAAATGTGGATGTTTTAAATCTATACTATTTAGTATAGTAATTTTTTTAAGAAATAGAAAACATGTCATTATGTCATTAACTAATCATTAAAAATAATTAAATATAATATTTTTTGAGATTTTCCCACAGGAAGCCCATGGTTATTTCACCAAGTGTAATTCTATTCATGCCACAACAGTGTGGCTTCATAGATTATAGCTTTATAGAATGTTTGAGCTTGACTGACCTGCCTGCAGGCTGGTTCTGTCTCCTATTTATGGAGGCTAATTGTTTTAAGTTAAACTGGGCTGGACTACTTAACTACTCCAACAAAACCCATTCCCATTTCCGAAATTATTAAGTGTAATTTATTGGGGAAAGGGGAAAGAGGAACATTAAGCTTATAGTTTAGAATTGCACCAGTTAAAATACAAGGCACACTGACAGATGTTTTAAGTCATCTTGGGATCCTAATTTCTGTTGTGTATGGGTGAAATGTTTGTTCTCTGCATGAGTTCTCTCCCAAAGTCTTAAGACATGCAGTTAGGATAACTGGAGATTCAAACTTGCCCTGTGTGTGTATGTTAACATTACTCAGTGTCCGTATTGGCCATCATTGGCCCAAATAATTGGATCGGACATGTAATCTGATCTGATACTGTTGCTTAATGTGTTGTGCTCTGCTGCTTTTGGTGCCTTGCCCCACGGGGATAAAACCCAATGGATCTGGGATTTGTAATGAGGCACTGCACAGTGGAATAGATGCTATTTATTGCATTATGGAAACCCCAAAGGGTCAAAACACATCAACTCATCCGTCAAACGTCATAACACGCCAACACATAAAAGTCTGTTATATATCACTGCATATATTTCACAATAGTTTGTTTTAATTAAAATGTAGCAAATTACAATTCTTAGTACAAATACTAAGTAAAAGTACAGGCTGTAAAATCCACTTTACAAGAACATAAAAACTACTCAATTACAGTAACGCTAGTAAATGGAATTTGTTACTTTCCACATCTGAATGTCACCTTAATAACATGTTTAATGTCTGACAATTGCGATTCTGAAAAGACGGTCAAAACTCTCTTAAACCTCCTGGAAAGTCCTCTTATTATGTAGCTGTTATAGATGCAAATCAAATATATACATCATATAAAACACTATTAATAAAGCAAGTCGAGAAGGCAGACGAGCAAATACACTTGGCAATATTGTGCAGCTGAAATTACAATAAAGCCTCACTCAGTGACCTGCATCCGCCACGACTCTGACCAGCATAGCAAACGAATGAATAAAGTATTCTTAACAGTTAGATTAAAACAGGACATTGACCCATATTACGGTACGTGTTTTGATTGCGCTTCACAGACCACTTTTCATTGGTTAAAATGTGCACGTGACCAGAAACCAGGAAAATCTATGGCGAGTGTGTAAATATTCCGGAAACAGTGCGATGTGGGTCCCTTCAGCTAAAGGGAAAAGAAGAAAGGGCCCGCTGAGGATTATGGTGACATGAGAAATAATTAATAATTTTGCAATACGCGGTAAGACTCGTTATTTTTAAGACGTACTAAGGGGTGTGTTATAAACCGAGGCCTAGGTTATTGTAACAAGCTTTGGTAGCTTAGCCGCAAGCTAGCTGCTTCACTGAGTGCTGTGCTATACGCACATTATAATGCTTTGCACTCACTGAGCACATTCATATGAAACTGATGTAACAAAACCAAGTCCTAACCAAACTGCTGTGAAATGTGTTCACTGATGGATGCTATACGTAGATAGGCATTATTGAACTAGAGGAATGTGCTTAGGCAGATTAAACGAGACACTTGTTTGGGACATTGTACTATTAACCATAAAAGAAAGGAAGCTGGGGTATCAATTGTGATTAATAATTCTAGTCACCAGGCTTAACCCGTAGACAGTCAAGAGCTTAACAAAAGTGCACCAGACACGATGTACTAGGCATATATGAAGCCTTTTTATGAGCCTGTCAATGTGTCTGTATCAGTAACCTGTATAGAACGTATTAGGGCGCTGTGTGTACTCGTGACGTCACGCTGTGGCTGACCACGACATGCACCGCAGGATCATTGGGTTACACATTCTGTTCCTTAATTCATACCACACAACACTTTATAGGCACAAATACTCTAACCGGCTCGGTGGGTAGCACTGTCCGCTCACAGCAAGAAGGTCTTGGGTTCGATTTCCAGTTGGTCCAGGTCCTCTCTGTGTGGCAAGTACTTTCTCACAGGGAAAACTTGCAAACTATGCCAAGCCACTCTAACAATCAATCACATGTTGACGGATTGATTTGAAGACAATTAAGACACAACCAGGGAAAATACTGCTTTTCTGTCATATTGATTAAAATGAAATATACTTAAGATAATAATCATAATGTGCCGATATGGTGCTAAACATAGACAGACAAACCTCTCTGTGTCGTTTGCATGTTATTCCCATGTCTGCTTCCTCCTGACAGATGACTCACAACATGGTAAAGTGAACATTGAAGGGGGTTTGGGATAGGCTACATCACGCAAAGCTAAATGAAAAAGCTCCACATTATTGAGAAATCTGTCTGCAAGACCTTAAAAGTAGAATAGGCTCATCTAATATGATGACTACTGTAATCAGCCATGGTCCAATACCTGGTCGTATGTGTAGATGAACACCTGAAGATGCCTAAACGTCACTGTGGAATTTGATGGGGTATTGTTGATCATGTGGGTGTGCTTCATCAAGGCTGAAATCAGGCAGATTTGTCTTTGTAAAGTGCAAGTTCCTTCCCCACCACCTCAGTATTTCCAGCAGAGTAAAGCTTTTTTCCACAAACTTAGGTCAGTCAAGGTACAAATACATGGGCACCAGATCAAGACCCTTTCATGGGCAGCTCAATTTCTTGGTCTGAACCACTTTGAAAACCTTATTAATTTAATTATGATAAAGATGGATGGTCTTCAAGTTGGTCTCCAAAAACTGGAGTAGCATTAAGTCAGCCAACAGTAATTTAAACCCTTGAGTGGGAAAAGCTGCTTCTGTATTTGTACTCACACCGGTATTCTACCTCAGACAACTTTGACCACGCTTTTAGAAAGGTGGGGGCTGGTTTATTTTGGGCGTTATAAACAATAGTCTTAATGCAGACCGCAACAGAAAGTGAGTTGAGGGGACACAGCAGTGGTGATGTAATTAACCTACATGATTGCTAAAGGCTACCAGATTTTGTCTGTTTTTCTTGAATTAGTGTTGCACTGTAATTCATGTTCAGCTCCAGGAATGTCTCAGTTTTGCTTGGACTTGTCTGCAAGTGATGTACTACAACCATGGAATGTCTGCTAGTCTTGCTGAGATGTGAATAGAAGGAAAACAACAGCTAGAAATACTTGCAACATGCATAAAGGACAACATACACTGTGTAGGTTTTCTCCAGGAGCTCAGTTTCCCTATCTGTCTGTTCATCCATCCATCCATCCACCCACCCTATCTATCATTTTAGGAGTCTAATGGGCCACAGCAATGCATGTGAATCTACTAGTAAGTGATGAGCCTTCGGAAATATTTACAAAGGCTTATCCTCCAAAAAAAATGAAACACAGTCAGGAGTGTCTACCCTTTACTTGTGTATGCGGCCCCTCTGTAACAGGCTACGCACTATTAGATTTGACAGAAAAGAAAACAATTGCTTCCTAGGAGAAACTTCATTGCTCGTCTAACCTTAAAACAAAACAAAAAGACTTGCTATAGGGCAGTGAGAAAGTATTCCATTCCAAGGTATTCCTTATTGTGTTATTTATATTGAGCTATTTTAATCCTTTTGCAAACAAGTGTATGTTCAATATTGTTTTGAACCTAATATGCAATGTGTTTGAATCATTTTCATTGTGATTATATGTGCGTGGTTACATGTACTACTTTCTTTCTGAGAATAGGTTGCATCCACAGACAAGCCTAACCATGAACACCAATTCTAACAGCAGTCTGGATCCAAGTGCCTTGGACGACTTCCTTAATAAACACCAGTCCAGCTTGATGTGGCTGCTCGTAGGTCAGTACATCTGATGTCTTTTTAAACCATTTTTTGATTAAACGTAGTAAAAAAGACAAACACCTACATTTCCTCTCAGAAGTTTGCTGATTATAGCTGGTACTTATAGGTGGTAGTTGTATTGTAGTACTAATTGTCAGATAATGCATTGATGCTGTTATTTCTTTGTGGTTTCTCGGTTATTTTGAGTTATGAATGAGCTTTTGGAGTTTGAGTGTTCTCCACGTGTCAGCGTGGGTTTACTCCGGGTACTCCCCAATCCAAAAACATGCACGAGAGGTGAATTGGAGATACTAAATTGTCCATGACTGCATTCGATATGAACTTGTGAACTGATGACTATCATGAATGTAATCAAAGTGTAAAAAATGACGTCAAAATTCTAACAAACAAACCACTTTTAATAGATACTGACCACTGGAGGCACTGCAGTTTTCAGGCGGCCCAGACCTGGTCGTTTGGCCTCACAATTCGGCCCTTGTCAGTTGTTATATTATAAAGGGCCAGCCTTAAACTAGTGGTTAGGGTACAGGACTAGTCATCCAAAGGTCACCGGTTCAAACCTGACCCTGCTCTTGAGCAAGGCCTGTAACCGTCATTGCTCAGACTGGATACTGTAAGTCACTTGGGATAAAGGCGTCTGCTAAATGCTGGAAATGTATATGTACACTTTTAAATATTGCGACAAGCCTAATTTTACCCATCAGATAATTTTATTGATACTTTGTTTTATTGTTGCTTGAAAATAATCACATTTGAAGTGTTTTTATTTTGCTTTCACAGCCACTATTCTTTCCTGTGGATGGATTATATACTTAACATACTACAACTCTCGTAACATCGGACTCATCCTTACCCTTATCATTAACAGACTCTACAAAAATGGATACATTCATATCGGTCAGTTAAAGTGTGAAACGATGAATAGATCAAGTGTCATGCGTTTGTTTATTTACTGTAGTAATTAAGACTAATGTGTCCTCGCAGGCTCCTTCTCCTTTTCCGTGCTGTCGGGAAAGGTCATGTTCCGAGATGTTTACTTTATCAACGAGGACATGTCCATTAGGTATGTCTCCAAGAAATGCATCACTTAACATTTTCCGTTAGGTTTGACATCGTTTTGACCAGCCATCTAATCAAATGGTTTTTCCAGGATTCAAGATGGCTTCCTTATATTTCGCTGGTGGAAGATGTACAACCCCAAACAGAAGCAGCATGGTAAGGGATGAAACCAGCACAGAAAGCCTGTGTCCACATTTTTTGGATTCCTTTGTTTTAATAAATCCACATCTATGCATTTTGATGGATGGGTTGTGTTTGTAGGTTGATTTAGGACGATTTGATGATGTTGATGATTAACTATAGTTACAAGATTAATTTGTTTTGTTTTTTCCCCTCAAAGACCCAAAGGCAGAGACGAGGCTGTATGTAACCATTAACGGCTTTGAGTTCCACGTATATAATCGGACAGATCTGTACGCACGCTTGCAGGAAATGTTTGGTTTGGAGCCCACACTTATCCCTCCCCGGCGAGAAGGAGAGAAGGACCAAAAAGAGCGAAACAAAACACTTGACAGGTAACACTACATCAGTCACTGTTCCACACCTGGCACATGTTCCAGTGAATGAATAATATATTGTTTCCCAACCCTGCTGCTGCAGTTCTTCCGCACTGTGGATATTTTTATCAGCACTCCTGGCTCAATGGCTGAATGTATTAAACAACACACAATTACCTAGAGCACATATCTCTCCAGAGATGTTCAATCAGGTTCAAGTCTGGGCTCTCGCTGGGCTACTCAAGATCATTCACAGAATTGTCCTGAAGCCACTCCTTCGTTATCTGCTGAGTGATTAGGGTTGTTGTCCTGCTGGAAGGTGAACCTTTGCCCCAGTCTGAGGTCCAGAGCACTCTGAAGCAGGTTTTCTTTCAATTAAGTCTCTGTATAATGCTGCATTCATCATTCCTTCGACCCTGATTTGTCTCTCTGTTCCTGCTGCTGAAAAACAACAGGAAGCCCTCAGCAGGAAGCTGCCACTACCATGCTTAACTGTAGGGATGGTACTGGCCAGGTGATGAGCGTTGCCTGGTTTCCTCCACCCATGACACTCAATTTTTGTTTAATCAGACCAGAGAATATTGTTTTTCATGGTCTGAGTTTTCTTTAGGTGGCTTTTGGCAAACTCCAAGTGGGCGGTTTTTGGCTTATACTGAGGAGTGTCTTCCATCTGGATTCTGCAGCAGAAATGGTCGTCCTTCTGGAAGGTTCTCCTCTCTCCACAGAGCAATCCTGAAGCTCTGTCAGAGTTGGGTTCTTTGTCATCTCCCTGACTGGGTTTTTCTACCCCGATCACTTAAATTGGGCGCGCGGCCAGCTCTAGGAAGAGTCCTGGTGGTTCCAAACTTCTTCCATTTACAGATGATAAAGGCCACTGTTCTCATTGAGACCTTCCCCAGATCTGTGTTTCAATACAATCCTGTCTCAGAGGTCTACCGACAATTCTTTGAACTCCATGTCTTGTTTTGTGCTCTGACATGTACTGTGAACTATGATACCTAATATAGACAGGTGTGTGCCTTTCCAAATCATGTCCGATCAGCTAGATTTACTATAGATTGAGCTCAAGTTTAAGTGTTGTGGCAAACGCTGTGAATACTTTCGTACTTGTGATTTTTTTTAAATACTTTCCAGATGTGCTGTATTTAAGATTTGTTACTATCTTAAAATATACTACTTTTCTGGAGTGTGCAGAGAATGAAATCTTGCGTATGTAGACTTTGTAGACACAAACACCAGCATTCGCCATTCACACATTTTCATATAGATATTGGTCTGAGGGTGGACTGGTCTGGACAAAGCCTGGTGATGGACACTGCTAGGTTGTTGTGATGTTATATCAAAGATAAATAATTTCCATTTTCTTTAAACCTTTAATGTGACCCATAATCTTAATATCAATCATCAAAAGCTTGACTAATGTTTGTTTTGTTCTCTCTTGTTGAAGCGTTAACATCAAAGCTGAATCTCAGGACGTGGCTTCCTCATGGCGGTCTCTCATACCTGTCATTAAAGTTAACATAAGCACAGTAAGTTCAGCAACACGACAGAATTGTATCTGCAGTTACATCCAAACACACCCAATGTGTTTATTTCCACTGCACCTACAACCCGACTAATTCAAACGTGAACGACTTGGTTACTATGGTATCAATTATTGTTTTATTCTCTCTTTTTTTTAACAAGGGTCGGGTAGCATTTGGAAACAACTACCTTTCTCATACTTTGTGTATGCATTTTGACGATGCCCTCCTGACTTACACCACCAAGCCTCCCAGTAGCCATTTGGATCAGTACATGCACATAGTAAAGGGTTTACTTGAAAATGTGCGCGTGATGCTAGTGCCTAGTCCCCGATACCTTGGTCTGCAGAATGATGAGTAAGTGAACCGACTCTACAGGGCATTGAAAGGCTTGGAATATATATATTTTTTAAATATTTATTTATATACTGTTATATATTCTGAATATACATGTATATTAGTATAGTCTTCTTTTTTCTTTATTAGCAATATGAACAGTGTATTATTATGCCCATTTGAACAGGCTTCAGTGTTTGTTTACTTGATAAAACTTGATAATTTTTCATATGATTTGATTCCCTTGTGAATTCATCCTTGTGGAGTTTGTATGTTCTTCCAGTGTCCCTCAGATGCTTTGATTTCATCCCACAATTCACGCAGTCAGACCAATTAGAGCTACTTGCAACTAAACAACAATTGGATTTTCTAACTATATGTAATCTGATCTAGTGATATTCTTGTAATCTTTGTATGTCCCTTCTCCATGTGATCAGGTTTGGCTGAGCTATTGGCTTGTGCAGTAGCACATAGTGATATAACTCTTATATAACATCCTGCCATAACTCTTGTTATTTGAAATGGCTCGCTTCAAGATTAAATTGTTTTGCTAAATACAGTTAGCGTTTTGTTAATATCTTTATTTACTGTTGTGCTGAATTGAAATTGTTCAGCTAGGGTTTATTTCAGAACAAATACTTTGTATTTGTACATGCTTCAAATTTTAATTACAGCTTTCTAAATATCTTGGAATTTGCTTAATCTGTTAAAATCATTCTCTAATACAGTGGGCCAAGTGTGTTAAAACAATTTCTGATTTTATTAGGATATACATTCTATATAGGCAATACGTAAGAACGTATAAGATCTAGCACCTTTTACTCTGTGTTAGGACTTTACAATAAAAAAATGTAATTAGAATAAGATTACAAAGACCGGACGAGAGCTTTAACATAGATGCACTTTTTTTTCAGGCCACCTAGACTCATGGGAGAGGGATTTGTTGTTATGCAGTCAAATGACGTGGACATTTACTATTACCAAGATGAACCAGGTTCATATTTTCAATTGTTATCAATACTCCTTCTCTGCCAGTTGTCTTTTTTAAAACGACAGTAAACTGTATGTTTGACACGTAGGTTTGGTCCCCGAGGAGTTAGAAAACGGGGATGCAGATGCGTCGTCAGAGGGTACCAAGTTGCAGGATCTTCCTCCATGCTGGGGCTTAGATATAGTGTGTGGAAAAGGGACAGATTTTAACTATGGACCCTGGGCTGACAGACAGAGGTATTTGCTCACAAAACACTCAATGCGATAGAACAGAATACAATCTCGGCCTAATAGTACATTTCAGTTTACATTATACAAACAGATGTAAATAGTTTCTTTATTCTGTCATAACAGGGACAGTCTGTGGAAATTCTTTCTGCCTGCAGACTATCAATCAATGAAAATAAGCGACGTTGCAACACCAGGAAAACCCAGGCAGATCCAGGCATTTGAACTGCGCATGAACATCATAGCAGATGCTACCATAGACCTGCTGTTTACAAAAAATAGGGTATCATTTCTTATTCTTTTCGTTTCTTGCACCGTCTATACCAAAGAACCTGCTAAATTCTATGTTCTGTCTCTATTGCTCACAGGAGACAAATGCAATTCATGTTAATGTTGGTGCTGGTTCTTATTTGGAGGTCAACATTCCTATGACAGTTGGAGAAAATGGTATCTACAGCATAATGCAGATATTTTGTTTAGCTATGAAGCCTGTGTTGTTGTTTAAGTGAAAAAATATGTATATATGGCTCAATCTTTGTCACTTCACCCCTTCGTCTTTCTCTATAAGGGTATTCCCCTACTGTTAAAGGGCAGTTACTGCATGTAGACACCACCAGCAGCATGCAGTACAGGACTCTATTGGAAGCCGAGATGCTGGCCGTAAGTATATTGTTACACAGAAAGATGCCTAATTGGAGAGTTTAAATTCCTCTGTCAGCTTCTTTCAGGAATTTATGAATGAAACAGCGTCTCTGTAGCGGTCTTGTCAAACGTTTCTTTGTGCTTGGCCTCACACTCAAGTGACAAAAGGGGGGAAAAAAGCAAAGATGGGTACTTATAAAAGATTCTAAATTTGTCATGCTTTAGGTGGGCTTTAGGTTATTGTTATATGTCACTATTAAGGAACAATGGTCACATTTCCTGCCAATCATGTTGACCTGTTTAAATTAGGTGCGAACTACCAACGTTTAAGTGTCGTGTCAAGTGTTTTTTTATTGTCATTTCAACCATATACAGTGTTCAGTACACAGTGAAATGAAACCTGGTTCCTCCAGGACCAAAGGTGCTACACAGAACAGTAAACTACACAACAAAACATAAAGTGCACGTGTGCAATAGTGCAAGACGGTTCACAATAAATACGTGAGACAATACATTAAATACACAGGACAATTTACAATATACAGGACAGTGGACAATAAATACAAGGAGTGGAACAGTGCAGATAGCCCATTAGTAATGTGTGCAATAGGTAAGGTGCAAATATGCCCATTGGTATAAAAGTAAACACTGTATTTAGAAGCAGTAAACAATGTA
>JAYDZG010000039.1:19740179-19750444 GCA_034509265.1 Microcambeva bendego
TAATTAGGGGGGGGGGGTGATTAGTCTATATAACATTTGTTTTTTCAGTTTGTAAAATGCAATGTATTTGAAGATGTAACGTAAATGTTTTAGTATTTTCTATTCAGACTTGATGATGGCATGATGTATCGTTATATCTCAGGGCATTCAGGTGACGGCCACCACTCCATCCATGAGGGCCGTGCGTTTTGAGACTGGTTTGATTGACCTGGAACTGTCCAATCGAATTCAGTGCAAGGCCACACCAACCGGGAGCAGCTACCTCAAGCTCTTTGGAAAGTGTCAAGTGGATTTGCACCTAGCTCTAGGACAAATAGTGAAACACCAGGTGATATTTCACACCACTCTCGGCCCTATACAGCTAATTAGATTGCAAGAATTCTGCTACTTATTTTTTTTTTTTACTGGACATGTGTCAGGTCTATGAGGAGGCTGGGTCAGATTTCCATCAGGTTGCGTATTTCCGCACTCGCATTGGCTTACGCAATGCTTTGCAAGAGGAGATCAGCGGCTGCTCTGACAAAGAAGCTGTCCTCATCACACTCAACAGGCCGATAGTATTCGCCCAGCCAGTTGCCTTTGACAGAGGTAAACCTTTGACTTGAATAAAAGTTGGTTTATCTTCCGATGCAGCTCCCTGATAGCAATCAATCCTACCCACACGCACACCTTAGTACAGTGGCTCCAAAAGGGGTGGTGCAACCCCTAAATAAGAGCTACTGCACAGGGATTATGGCTTTTTGAGGGAAGCCGGATCTTGACTCATGACTCTTCGCTCTTTTTTACATGCAGTGTGGGGTGCTAATTAATAATATATGAAACAGAAGTGGCCACTATACTAAACATTTCTGTGCAATAGAAAAAAGTTAAAAAAGCAGCTTTTGCTTGTGTTTATTTCTGATTTAAAACATACCATGAAGAATCAGATTAAACAAATGTATTTCTCAATTATAAATTCCAGTGGGGCCTATAAAAGAGGGACGCAGCAGAAAAAGTCTGGGAACCACAGTGCAACTTGTTTATACGTATGCACTCTTCACAACCGGTATTTTATCTGGCAATTAGGGTCCTTACACAGCATTTGAAGACCCCACCCACATAGTCTGGTCATCCCTCCCTAACAGAACGGTGTCTTCTGCAGGCACTGCCAATTATGCCCGCTAGATGGCGTCGGGGGTAATGCTGCGGAGTTCCGAATCTTGGCGATGATAAATGAAACGTTGGCTATATAAATCTCACTATAAAACAAATCCATAATTATTATATAGAATAATGTCAACTCTGAAAAATTGTTTCACAATGTATTAAATTATGGATATGAAAGACTGGTCGTAAGGTATTAAATTATTCCATCTACACCATACTTAAAAATGTTCTCGCACAAATGACATAAATATATATTAAATTATGAGAATTTTATGAGTTGTGCCACACTTGATGCTGGGATTGGTATCGAGCGCTCCCTCGTTGTTCTGTTAAAATACTGGTCAAATTTAATGCTGTATTTCAGAAGGTTGGCGGTTCGATTCATAGAACCGTCAGGTCACGACTGAAGTGCCCTTGAGCAAGGCACCTAACCTCTAACTGCTTCCCGTGCGCCATGGCTAGGGCTATTCTAAATCCTAATATCCTAAAAAAAAAAAAAAAAAAAGATCTATCCAGTTTTCGAACATATGTACACATGTTTTGTTTATTTTAGCTGTGCTGTTGTGGGTGAACTACAAGGCAGCGTATGATAACTGGAAAGAGCAGCGTCTGGCACTGAACTCCGATATCCACATGGCCACTAAAGAAGTTGTGGACAAACTACCGGCGATACAGCAGACCAGCGTTCAGGCCTTCAGTACTCTCTTCCTCCAGCTCACAGTCAACGACCTGGGCATCTGCCTACCTATCACCAGCGCATCACAGGTACGACACAGACACATGCAGTTCTTTAATGTAAGAGCTTGGCTTTGATTGACTAATGAGATATTGAAGTAATGCTTTGATGCCGTTTCTGTTCTCTTGTAGGGCAATCTCAATCTGGACTTTGATCCTGGCTCTGCATTGGTGCTGACCATAGAGAGTACTCTGATCACAGCTTGCTCTTCTGAATCTTTGGTCAGTAAAGGTCACTTTAAGAACTTTTGTATCCGTTTTGCTGAGGGCTTTGAGACCTCCTGGGATGACTGGAAACCGGAGCTTAGAGGAGACTTGGTTATGAATGCATGTAAGTGAAGACAGTCCACAGTGATCATTTCAGACTTTTTATGAGGTTTCGTGATGAATAATGAATCCCCAGTAGTGCTATTGGATAGATATATAGAAGTATAATTAAAGGAATAATGAATTAGCCATTACCATGCCTGAAAATTCAGAAGATCTAAATCAGCGGCCCCCAAACTTCACAACGAGACGCTGCTCCCCCTAGAGACAATAACACAGTAAACAACAAAACAGCAGTTTTTTCATTGGTGATATAGCAATCTATAATTATTCATTTTTTCGACCCGGTGGTTGGACACCGGGTGTGACGAGATCTTGTCAGGGCAGATCTCAGTAGAAGAGGTAGAGTTTGTAATTAGTGACGGCAAGCTGAGGTTTCCTCCTAACTGTATCAAAAAAATGTTCAGTACTCGAAGCATCATAACACATTACTTCACTTCAACATGCTTTGTGAATCTCCAGGGATCCTTATTTTGCCTTTTTTTGCATTCAAATATGATTTTTGGTGTTTAAATAAAGGCAAATGACAACTAAATTGTGTACATACATGCATGATTTGGCAGAATGCTTTAATAGCTGAAAAATGTAATGTGTTATTTATATTATGAAATTATCTGTGCTACTAAAATTGTTTATTAATGGTATAATCCCAATAAATGTAAACATATATATATTTTTAACTAATTGCCATTGTGATATTAATAATTTGGGATTCGATCCACTGGATTCAGACTCAAGTCCATCTTCTGAAGCGAAACCTTGTCTTCATGAGCCACTAAGGACTGACATAATGATTGTTATATAAATGCATTGAAATTCCCTTAAAGGAACCTGGAAGCACGCACCAGGATTTGTTTTTTATTAAATATTTCAAAATCTCGCCTCATTCTGGTGAAGAAAAATATTGTGTCTCGTCTCGTGAGATCAGTGTCTCGTCGCACCCCTAATAATGTGTGTAATAGTCCCTGTTTTTGACCACTTTAACATGATTATCAAATACACCACCATGATTTTGGGGAATTTCAGATTTCCCAAGATTTAAATGATTTGTATATTTTCAGGTGTTGTTCCAGATGGCACTTATGAAGTTTGCTCTAGAACTACAGGCCAAGCCTCTGCAGGTATGTTTTTGATGTGTTTTTGATGTGTCTGTTGAATCTGGTTCCTCTCAAGATTTCTTCCTGTAATTTTAAGGGAATTTTTCTATGCCTTCATAGCTTGCTAACTCGGATTCAGTAAAGTTGCTTTGAGACAGTGTCTATAAAAAAGCGCTATACAAATAGATTCAGTAGCACTAAATCCTATGACTATAAGCTCTCTTATTCAATGTTCACACTGCACGACTTATCAGCGATTTGGGGTTTCCCAGTACACGATCCAGCACCAACTGGAATTGTTGGCGAGCTTCTTTCTGGTCTCACGCTGTTAAAAGTGACGAGGAGTTTGATGATAACATGTCCAAAAATGCATGTTAACCAGTAGCGAGAGATCACATTGTGTGTACTGATGTGCAGCATAAAATCAAAGACAAAAATAAACTAATCTGAGTGGATTTGGCTACACAAACTTGTATGGGCCAATGTATTCTGATATAAACTATAATACACCCTTGTCCCATGTTGACCCACATACCTCCAGTATCTTCCGTTCTAATTGGCTGTTCGACTACGTAGACCAAAAGTCGTGTAGTGTAAACTAGGTATAAAAGTCAACTCATCTCACCCTTACCGTTTCCAACCAAAATATAAACTGTAGAAACTTTGCTCCCTCGTACTTTTGAATAACACTCAGCTCATATATCTCACAGAAAGCAGCAGTGCCGGAACATGGACGCTGAACGTCCTGTGGAAAATGTGTGGGATAGACGTCCACATGGACCCCAATATTGGCAAGCGTCTGAACGCTCTGGGGAACACCCTCACCTCTCTGACTGGCGAAGAAGACGTTGACGATATCGCCGACCTTAACTCTGAACACAACGACGATCTGTCCGACGAAAACGAGAGCGATGACATGTCCCCCACGATACACATGGTCAGTGTTAGTTTCTCTGGATGGTTCCGTTCATGTCTTTTTTCGTTACTTGCTGAAAGAAGTGCTTTGATGTTGCTTGTGTACATGTCCTGTGTTCTCCTATGGTGGTCTGTGAGTCGATATTTAGTACCTAATACAGGATAATGTACATGTCTATATGCATTTTTATATTTGTAGCAAGTGTGTTTTGGTCTAGCTGTACATGTGGCCGTTGTTCACAGTGTGTGGATGGGGATCTCAGCCCCAGAGTCTCATTCAGGAAGCGGCTGGTGAACAGTATTCTCGGTATCACCCCTACGCCGCCCCCCCACTCTCCTTCGGCGTCCTCAGAGTATCGGGATGTTTCCAGTGCGAGCTCGATCACTCGTGCCAAGTCGAGAAGCGTTCGGCTGCCTGCTTCTTCCTGTGCTCAAACATCCAGACACCCTAGACCCCTGTCATGGGGCTGTGTATGTACTGCGGAGTTCCCCTGGCTCTCTTGTTTGTTTTTCCTTTGGTTTCTCACTCTGCATCTTTACTCTCTGCATCTGCGCTGCTCTTGGTTGGAATCGTGTGATAACTTAAATTAACAATCAAAATGACATTGTTCATTACACAAATTCCTATAAATCAGTGACGACCACGTGTGCGTAGAATTTCTCCCGAATTAAATACTTGTATCTATTATTCCTGATTTCCAGAAAGGGTTTTGTCTTTTCCTGAAACCTCTTGATCAGTGGTTGTGTTTTAAATGGCATACTATGCACACTATGCTCCGAGGCGGACTAATATAAACTCCTATACACTCTTGTGTCAAGTTATTATTGTTATTCTTATGTTACAGTCTTATTCCAAAATGAAGTACATTCACCTCTAAATTTTACACACAATACCCTATAATGACAAAGTAAAAAAATATTGTTTGGAATCTTTGCAAATTTAATTCAATTCACTTGATGGGACATGATTTGGAAAGTCACACACCTGTATATATAAGGTATCATAGTTCACAGTACATGTCAGAGCACAAAACAAGACATGGAGTCCAAGGAATTGTCTGTAGACCTCCGAGACGGGATTGTATTGAAACACAGATCTGGGGAAGGTCCCAATTGAAGGTCTTAATGAGAACAGTGGCCTTCATCTTTCATAAATGGAAGAGGTTTGGAACCACCACGACTCTTCCTAGAGCTGGCCGCCTGGCCATTCTTAAGTGATCAGAGTAGATGGTCCTTAGTCAGGTTAGGTATCCAGTAACCCAAGGGTGACTGACAGAGCTTCAGGATTGCTCTGTGGAGAGAGGAGAACCTTCCAGAAGGACGACCATTTCTGCTGCACTCCACTCATCAGGCCTGTATGGTAGAGAGTCCAGACGGAATACACTCCTCAGTAAAATGCAAAAGGCACCTACAGTGCAAAAAGGCACCTAAAGAAATCTCAGACCATGAGAAACAAAATTCTTGAACTCATTGGCTTGAATGCCTACTATACACACTTCTAAGCAAGGTTTCATTACTAGGGATTTATTACTAGGGGTTTAGTACCCAATAATCTGATGCAACTGATGATAATGTAAAAATAATGAAAAAAATATAATGGAATATATATAAAAAATTTACAAGTTTCTTTTTCAGGCATTGCTGTTTAAAGTGAAAACTCATGGTTTGAATTTTGTCAGTCGTGAATCAGTCATTAACTTAACAAGTCTTGTGGTGCATCGTTACATTCCTATTCATTACGTATTGTGGAAGTATGGAGCATGGCAATATGCTGGATTAAAACACAGCCATTGTATGAGGGTTTTTTTTAGTAAAGATCGGATGCCCTGTTTTACTTCAATCCCCTTTCATCCCATCCTAGAGGACCAAAGGGTTTGCTTCTGTGTGAGTGTGTGAAGATCAGGTGTGCTGTAACACAGGATGGGGTTTTGATTTCATGCTATGGTGTAATAAGTGTGTGGCATGCACTTAAAAGCATTGTGTACTGCCCTGGGTTTCTGGGTTTTGGCTTTGCTTTAGAGATGTGCATGCACTAGCGAGTGGGTACCCCATTCATATTTTACCCTTGGCTTCTAATTTGCTCTACTTGCTTTTCCAGGAGTCTGTTGACCTGCGCAGGCAGGTTGCTCTTAATAATCAGATTGTTGATCCTCGAGGACGCAAGTTCACCAAGCGCCTAGTGGACATCAGAGAGCTCAACGAACAAGCCAAAGTCATCGATGACCTCAAGTAAGACTTCTGTGGAATAGTAATGTGG
The DNA here is from genome assembly GCA_034509265.1 of Microcambeva bendego. NCBI lineage: Eukaryota > Metazoa > Chordata > Actinopteri > Siluriformes > Trichomycteridae > Microcambeva > Microcambeva bendego. Next base: position 19,746,657 of record JAYDZG010000039.1, read on the forward strand.
ACACATGCAATAATCAATGAGCTATTTATTGTAAACGGATGTATAAAAGCAGATTATAACCGATTATATACAATCAATTATACATTCAAGTTATTGCTTGAAGGCTAGTTGCTCTCTACATTATTTTTTTGTTATACTGGGCCATTTAAAATCAACATTTCTACTTTGGTAATGCTACTTTACTAGAACAGTAACCTTCACACACACTCACAAGGGAGGGTGTAGGGATTTGTGCCAAACACTTAACACAGAAGTTATTACCGTCCTGTGCTGACTAAGAAAAGCCACGATATACACACGCCCCTCTGAGAAGTGAGAACTGCATCTTTTCACTTGCTCAAGGCGAGTTCACATGCGGACCAGCTTTGTGTAGGGAGAGCCAAGGCATTATTCTTAGACTCCTAGGTCCTATCAAGCAGCCAGCAGAGGTCATACTTCCATCAGTTATAAGGGATCCCAGTCGTTTTTGATTTAGGTGCCCTACCTACAAGAGATTAATTGTTTTACCACCCATTTGTTTCCTTGTAGATTTTCTTATAGATCCTTTTAGATCTAAGCATTTTTTAATTATATAATTCACTTGGATTGGTGTTTCTGGGATTTAAATAACCATTCTTATATATGTTCTACATATTTATTGACTGAAGCCGAATCTGTAGTCGAGTCACTAAGCACTGTTTTTGCTGATTCTTCAATCCGTCTTGGTTCCTCTTTTAGAAAATTGGGGGCAAGTGAAGGCACTATCAATCAGGAAATACAGAGGTATCAGCAGCTGGAGTCGGTTGCAGTGAACGATATCCGCCGTGATGTGCGCAAGAAACTCCGCCGCTCAAGCATGAGGGTAAGGAAGCGTTTAGTAGCTGTGTAAACAGGCAGTTTAGCAGCAGACCTGACGTCAGCCGTGGGTGTTTCAGGCGGCGTCTCTAAAGGATAAATGGGGTCTGGGATACAAACCCAGCAACAACAGGTCAAAGAGCATTTCAGCCGCAGGGAGACCAGCACTGAAAAGGATTGAGAGACAGAGGTAGGTGCACACAAATGGAATGTAAGTCATAGATTGCTCTAATCAAACTCTGTTGACATGTGGATGTGGGCCTGGGTTTGTGGTTCTGTTTTCTACTGCAGTTCCAGACTGGGAGATGTGGATGACCTGCCAGATATTAAAGTAGACGTTGCTTCTCCAGGGCCAAGAGTGACCTTCAATATTGACACGGTATTGTGTGTGTGTGTGTGTGTGTTAATGTTTGATTGTCTATGGTTGTCAAATTACTTTTGAAGTTTTATTTAAAATCAGCCTTCACATTTGATAAAAAATTAAAAAAGAGAAATGAGTAGTGCAGCACTGTTGATTCTCACCTCTAATCACGGTGATGTGAGAAAAGTATTTCCCTCCTTCATTTTTTTTTTGCCACATTTGTCACATCTGTATGTTCTAGACACAACGATCTGAAATTTAAAGATATATACAATCATGGAAAAAATCTAATTTCTTTTTCAAGTTTGTAAGATAAAACATCAGAGCTCTAAATATATGAATCTGATATTTATAAATAAAATCATCTTCCCCTTAAAGCTTCTTTAAGCATCCAAAAAATGCATGTCATTTAAATAGAGATTTTTTTTATCTAATAGGTACAAGTGAACATTACATCCTTGACCCAGGTGTGCATAGTGTACATTTGAAATACCACATGAACAGTGATGTTTGTTCTGACCGCTCTAGCGTTTGTTCGTTTTTTTATTTTCAATCATGACACTTCAACATCACATTTCATCATGAAAAATTACATTTCTGTTCACACATAAGTGATTCTAGTGATATTATTTATATATGAGTGTATTTACTTTTTTATGTCCACTGTATGTCATGCCAGGAAAGGTTCCTTCATTTATTTGTGATTAGAGCCTTTCCTGTCAACACACACACACACACACACACACACACACACACACACACACACACACAGGTTTTGGATGGGATTTTTATCCATGTATTTATGTTTAAGATGAGTAATGGGGCAGTGGACACCCTGCAAACTCCAAATTCACCCCCTCAGAGTCCAGTCAGCTCTGTCTTCAAGGTACTGTACTAAAGTGAAAATCTAATATTTCTGGATAATAACATCTACCATTTCAAAACCCGATCAAGTTCAATCAAGATCTTGGTTGAACAAAATTGCAGTATGTCTGCTCTGGCCTCTGATTCACTCCTGCCCTTCTTTCTGCTGCACATACTAAACCATGGTGGCTGTCTTTACTGTTCAGAAACACACACACACACACACACATCTGTATGTTAAATTGCATAAATCTTTCTGGTTGACTTGTATTCTCTACAGCTCCTGACATGAATGTACATCTGTTGCGCCTCTATGTTCTTGGTGTTTAGCATAGCTTCCTTTTCAGATTGTCTTCTGTCTGTCCTTTCATCGCATCATCTCACGCCCGTCTCTCCTCCACTGGGTTTTGAGCAGCGCATGCATTAGGAAACGAGATAATATTCTCTTAAAAGTAGTAGACAGTATGAGAGTTCAGTCAACAGATTTAGCTGGTATTAGAGATGGGCATGGGATTTTTCCTACTTTGTAAAGGAGGAACATCGTATCATCATATCGTCTTTTTTTCAAAGCCTTGTTTAGGTTAATGTAACTCACAAGTGAAAAAAATTATCATTCAAATTGATTTTACATGTATAGCATGTAAGAGGCTATACATCTCGCCTGGTTGACATCACTGGCACTAAACACTGTCAATATGAATCAAAATGCCCATCCCTAATTGCTATCAGCACTTTTATCCGATTAACTAGATGAGTTAAGGTTACATATGGAAAGTATTTTTGTGGTAGTTGAGACTTGGGCTGTAAAATTTTTGGAAAAAAGCTCGGTAGCCACCCATTTGTTTTAAATAATTATTTTATATTAAGAATATAAAAGTATATTTTATATATTGGTATATATACAATTATTAAGAATACTTTTTTATTGTAATAATTTACAATATTACAATTTATTATTGTAAATTCAAATGTTTACTCTTAATTAAGATTTACTGTTACAATTCTGATGGACAGCTCTTGTCCATATTAAAGGTGTATCTTGGTTCATATTTGGTTAATAGTTTGATAGACCTAATTTAAGTCGTCCCTTTATCACTAGGTTTGGTGCTATAATTGACTTTAGTTCTGGTTGTGTGCCCCAATTTATATATACTATTTTAAAGCAATATTTGGTGCAGCCCTAGTTGACACTTGGATATAGAGTTGGATGTTATAGTGCATACATACAGGTAATTCAATTTATTTTAGACAGCTTTCAATGTTTGTAGATAATAAATAATTGTCTCAGCCTCCACTACCATGTGAAAAATTATCTGTAAATTACAGCTGGATTAATAAAGACTACATTCATGAAACTCTTTAGATGATAGATAGACAGATAGATTGTTATAAATTTAGATTCATTCTCTAACTGTTGACTTTCGTTGGCTGTTAAAGTTCCCGGAGGAGACAGAGATGGACTTGTTGTCTGTCGGCATTGATGATCATGCTCACCATAACCCATCATGCTCAGTGTTCAGTGCTCCTGGCACACCTGAAGTCTTCTCACCCAGCATTCCCTTCCAGCCTGATGACGGTCGCCGTGATGACCTGTCCACCTCTTCATCTGAGGACTCGGACAAAGATGATGAGTTTGACCGTGAAAGAGCACCTGGTTTTACCCGCCGCACAGGGTGAGGGTCGTCTTCCACACAGGTTTTCTACACTCGGTGAAGATAAATGGGATACC
>JAYDZG010000039.1:19846426-19859319 GCA_034509265.1 Microcambeva bendego
TATAATAGTTTGAGTTAATGCTGGTTCTGGTAGAAATGTGTCAGAATGCATGGTGCAGCACAGTTGCAGGGCTGGATGTGATAAGACAATTACACAAAAATGTTTCAAAACGTCCCGACTAATGTGCAGATAAACAGCTAAAATGATTTCTGTTAAAAGGTTTTACCAGTTCAGCAAACAAAGCAGAATTTTCCATACTAAACACCATGACCACGAGTAGGGATTAGAATGCATGAACTTGAACCTGGAAGTGTAAAATAAACACTATATCTCACCTCACCCTGCAACAGAAGCACTCAGCTTGAAAGCAATCGGTTCCAGACAGAAGCTTTCACCTGCTGTAATCCACATCTGTAATCCTTCATTTCTTATCTATCTGTTTTAATCTTGCAGTCTTTCATCTTGATCTGCATTCTGAGGTTCATGTGCTGTTTGGGTGATATGGCTGATAATTTGCCGTGATATGAACGCTAAATGGATAGCAGACACATACCGCACGAACAGGCCAGACTCGACTATAATGGACTCTGAACTCTGTGTGCTAACAATGAGAAGACTGCACAGTGTGTGTATATTAGAGTATTTGGCAACTGCTTTTGTTCAGAAGCCTTGTGGGTAGAGCATTGGACTATCAGATTTGAGGTTCAAATCTAGATTTTGCTTTGCAGCCATTGTTGGGCCCTCAACCCTGGCTGCTCTAGTAGCGCTATACAATGGCTGACCCTGCATATGGGATTTGGAATACTCTTCTCATCATAGTGCAGTGAAATTTGTTTAACCCAGTATGTGCAGTGAAACACACACATCCAGTCAGCACACATGCCTGGAGTGGTGGGCAGCTCCAACCATGGTGCCCAGGGAGCATATAGAGCATATAGAGATTAGGTGCCTTGCTCAAGGGCACTTCAGTTGTGACCTGGGATCTGGGCCCCGGCTCTGGGAACCGTCATCCTTCTGATCACAAGCCCAGTTCTCTAACCACCAGGCCACGGCTGCCTCTATGTATATATGACAGATATAACTGTAGCCTAGTGGTTAAGGTACTGGACTAGTAATTAAAAACCCACGTGTTCAATCCCCACCACCAGGTACTTGAACAAGAACCCTTCGGAGTGCATTTGACTAAATCAAAAATCACATTAGTTAGGTCTGCTATACATTATATTTACATTATATAATCAGGTGATTCTGTTCACAGAAAGTTTAACTAAGATTTAACACTTGCTTCTTGCATAGCAAAAACATAGTAAAGAATTGTAATTTAAGTTTATGACTCAGAGGCTTGTATTTAGAGCTCAAATGATTTGAGAAGATTGTGGTGACAAGTCCCTTTCAAGTGTAAATAAACTACGGACTTCAGCTGTAGTTATTTTTGGAAGGATATAAATTGGGCATTCATTTCTTCTCTCCCTTCGGGACATAACTGGATAATTGCTGCATTGAAATACTCCCTCTCTTTAAAAATCTTGGTCCTCAAAATCTTAAAACCAGTAAAAAAAATTGGAAGAATTTGCATTTTGTACTATTGGACATTAAGAAGGTTCCAAGTAGAGCATCGCAATCTGAAAAGAAGACATGGGAGCTAGAAACAAAATATATTGTGCAGGCAATTTATTAAAAAACATGTTTAACTGATATGTTTAAGGCCATAGCTTAAAAAAACCCTCTCAACATAGAGTAACCACACCATCACTTGAAACGATCATTTAGGCATGCTTGATGAAAGTGTTTCAAAGAGGCTAGTGGAAATGTTGCTCCAAGGGTTGAAGATGGCTTCACGAAGAGTTTCCACTGTCTAGAACTGATAAACTTTACTCGCCATCCATCCCCCCAATGTTCTCAATCAGATTTCGATCAGGGGAACATGCAAGATGGTCCAAAAGAGTGAAGTTTTGCTCTTGGAAGTAGTTCTATGCATTGTGAACTGCAGCATTGTCCTGTTGAAAAGCTCAGTCATTACCACACAGATGAGGATGCAACATCTCCACATAACCAAGTGCTGTTTGAAGCCCCTGCACAAGCTCCATTGTTCCAGTGAAGGAAAAAAAAACATGTAGAAGACATCACACAGACAGCCAATCGGATCCTGTAGCTCAGCGGCAATGGTTTTTGGGTCTCCAACTTTTGTTGCAAAACCTGCAGGATCTTTTAATAAATGCAAAATGACTGTCCTATTGCGTCCACCCTCAGAAGTGATGGCACGCTGTGAGAGGCCTTGCTTATGCAACTCAACAATCCTACCACATTCCAAGTCAGTGAGCATTTTTTGCTTTTGCCATCATGACTTCTTGGCAGAGTGAATACTTGACAGAACATGACATGGAATCCAAACTTTTGTTCAGCTAAAAAAAAGCATGTTTGAGAGTAAATGCACTGGTCAATAAATTGGCTGCTCAAAAGTTTTTGTCTCCATGTGCCCTTTCACATTGTGAAGCTCTACTTAGAAATTTCTAAAGAGTGTAAAATGCAAATCTTGATTTTTTTTAAACTAATAGACAAAAGTTTTACTGTATTTATTACTTGACTTATTTGCAAGGCTTAATTGTGATTTTACTTTATTGCAACTTAGAGGGCTTTAGGCCTGAGTAATTTAGAAGCGGTTGTCAGTTCGGAACGCACCCATGTGTAGCTATTTGGACCTCCCACAAGCTAGCTATTTGAGTCAGGCAAATGTCTAAATAGTGTGGAGACAGGCATGAAGAAGAAGGGGACTCTGTCTTCCCCTGCTTCTTAAGAGCAAAGGTTAGCAGCTCAGCTGTAGATATACAGAGCAGAAGAGCTTTTAGCCACAGGGTGACTGGAATTAGACACTTAGATAATTGCAGCACTGGGGTGAAAGTCTGATGTGTGTCAGGACTCTTAGCTTGTTAATACACATAGCTGACATTGTCGGAGGCTGTGCAAAGCTACACTCTTCTACAATGCCTATACCACTCTGTGTGTGTGTGTGTGTGTGTGTGTGTGTGTGTGTGTGTGTGTGTGTGTGTGTGTTGAGGGCACCTGTCCCTGAACCTCACTCTTCTTCATGGCTGTCCTAAGCACTAATTGCTGATTTGGCATAGTTATTCTGAAAACATTCCAAGGTCCAATTACAGTAGGCCATTTACTCACACATGGGTACACATACACACCTACATAAGCAAACCTGAAGCACTGGTATTTACAGTATTTTACTGATCACATGGTTTTGTTATGAATACAAAGTACAAAAAAATAAATAAACGATTACAAATATATTTCCGATAGCATGCTAATAAGAACTTTTTAAGTCCTGAAAGGTTGGCTTTGTGGTTCGAACATTCTTAATGAAAGAAGACTTCCAATCAACAAGATAAATATCAAGTGAACTACTCTTAAAGGTTAATGGTGTTTAAATCTGGTGATTAAGGAGAGACTGCAAGCTACACCTGGCATGATGTCTGACCATCATCAAAACTGCTTGAGCATTTTCACCCCTGAAATACTTTATATAGTTTAACCAAGCGTCAATTTAAAATAAATAACCTACCAGGCTCCTATAGGAATGGAAGTGCAACCTATCCTGCTGTTTTGTAGTAACCAGAAGGGCACATGGTTAGCTTGGTGAGGAGAGAAAACTATAGAAGTACCTGCAAAAGATAATTAGAACATCATTAAATAAAGCTGGCTGACAATGGACATACTGTTGATATTGAAAAATACCATACTAATATATATATATTTATACTCTACCGACCAACTCTAACTGGTGTACAACTTCAGTAGTAAGATATTTCCTTAATATGCAAATATTTAAAAGCTACTTATTATTGATCTTAAAACGTACGGCTATTCTGTATGACCTTGAAGTCTGTATGAAGTTTGGTACAACATAATTGGTAACTGCACAACAAGCCTTAATGTTCTTTAATTACAAAATAAATCAGAAATGTGTTCAAATAAACTGAGAAACTGTCATATAAGCAATAGGAGGAATTAATTTCATTGCACCAAAAAGGCATTGGGTGTGCTGGAGTGGCACAGCGGTCTATTATGCAAGCCCAGGTTTGAATCATCAGTGGTGCTATTGGAAAGGCAGGCATGTACAGAGACATAATTGGCTGTGCTTAGAGGAATGACTGAGAATCTGGGATTGATTGGCACAATATCCAAAGTATTTCATCTGCCTAGTGCCCAGGTTTTTTTTACTGGTGACACCAGACCTGCCACAAACACAGTACATCAAGTGTTTGATTAAAATACATAATAAATAAATGGATGATGTAAGGATGTTTTTCTGCTGGCAACTTTGACCATATGACTGGCATCACGTCTTCTATGGAGAACCTGAACAATGGTGATAATTAGACCTTTCAGCAAGACAACTACTCCAAACGCGTTTCCAAGTTGACCAAAGCTTGGATAAAGAATCAGTCCATATTTAAATACTTTAGAAAATCCTTGGTGGAATATTAAGGAAGCAGTTGCAACATGAAAGCTCTCAAACTTAGCTCGAAGCTTTTCCATGAGAAGAATGGGCCACGGTTACACAAGAGAGGCTTCAGTAGCTTGTTAGCACTTGCCAAAGTAATTGATTAATAAAGATTAGCAAGGCAAACATTAAGGGTGGCGGTTCATTATCTCAGTTATATTCATGTAGGTTATAAGAATACATTTAAGTCTCGATTTAACAGACTAAAAAGGGGTGAGCACTTGTAATCGTTCGAAAAATCGTACATTAAATAGCTTAACCATGCACATATGATAAAACAGTTAAATGAACAACGTTACTGATATAACGTAATATGTGATGTAAGCCATAAAAAATAAAATTGTTGTAAAGTACTACTGGGGTGAAATTTCATTTACCTTGTGTGGTGGATGAGATGTTTTTGGCTGGTGGGTAGCTAACTTTTAGCTCCAGGGGCAGAACAAGCCTGACTTGGCAACCGTTCTGTGGTAATAAACGGTTTAATTAAGCCTCCTAGTACAAAAAGTGAGTTACACAAGGTGTTTCGTAGTATCTGGTGTTTTTTTACCAGTTGCATTAATTAATAACAACAAAAACCCTCAGAATCTGAAGCTCCGTTTCGTGAGAGTCGACTCCTGACTCATTCACTCGGTTCTATCGCGATATCGTCAAAAGAGTCTCTTAAAGACACACGCACGTGCGCACCCACGCACGCACACACGCGCTCATTCTTTATCAGTGTGCTTCAGTATAATCTGCGTTGCTCATCAATATGACAATCCAGTAAATCATTCTGCTCCTGATAGTTTGTTTATGTAAAGTTTATTACATACTTTATAAACTCAGCAAGCTCTGAAGACAATGTTGGTTCCATTAGCAACACAATGGACCAGGATTTTAAACAATTGGACATGACATTGAGTTTTCCAGGCTGTTTAATCCCGAAATGTGATAAAAAGGGTCCATTCAATTGAGTCTTCACTATACTTTTATGTATTTTTGGATGTTATTTAAATCATTGAAATAATTTACTTTAAATTATCTCAATGCACAACACAATAACACATTTTAATACGAATGGGTTAAATAATTGATTTCATCTAGATAGGAAACCCATAGATAGTGAGGAAATGTTAAACTACAAACTGTAATGTAAGTGAGGATCAAATTCAGGTTATCAGGGGACTGGTGCAGTGGGGTACACTACCATTACCCTTAGCATGCTACCCAAATTTCAAATAAGCAGTATTAATTTGCTTAAGCAGGGCTTGCACTAGTTTTGCACAGTTCAAATGTAATAAAAAAAACTGTGAAAACATTTCCCTTCAAAATAAAATTTCGGTCACCTTGTGAACACTGCTCATTTCACCCAGCTGCACTTCTAACATCTATTCAATATTCATACACACCCAGCGTTTAAGTACTGAATAAGTCTTTTAAGCCCTAGCCTTTTCCCTCCAAGCTAATGTGGAACGGGCTTACTCGTCTTTTAATGCCCTGGACACAGAGTTCACATTCTACGAAGCTGGAACTCACTCTGCTGCAGCGTTTCTAAAAGACTCCTCAATTATAGGCTCAGTAAACAGACAACGCTCTTAGCATGGTGGGGAGTCCCCCATCCTCTCCCAATCACCCAGTTCAAGAGCCAAACTCCATGCAGAGTTCAAGGCTGACGTTATGTTTGACACAATGCTCCTGTTGCAGCTTCTTCTTCACATTTGCTTGTCATTTTTTGCTTCTCACATTTCGCTTCTCCATCCCACCTTTCCTATGTGCGTCATAAGTTTTGGTGTCTGCTCCTGGCTTTTTTTAATAGGGCTGAAAAATGTCGCTGGAGTGCCGTCAAACACCACAGACTAATGGTAAACTGTTCGTCTGGTCAAATCCTTACTGAAGCCAAGCTCACACACACTAGCACACAGCACAGACATGTACCACTGAAGCAGCACGTTTTCTCTTTATTAAATTTAGCAAAAAAATACATACCCAATCCTGGTTTCACTTTGACCACTGCAAAGCTATTCATTATGCTTGGGCCTCAATGTTCTAGCTTGTTACTGCAACGGCAGCCCTCTGTGTGTGTTTATGTGCACTTCTGACCACTCTGCATTGCCCAGTTAACCAACAAAATTATAGGGAAGCCTGGCAAGTCATGAATCCAACACACAAAGCCAAATAACCAAACATGCACACACACACACACACACACACACACACTCACACAAGGTTTGTTTATGCGCTGAGAAATTCTGGTACATTCTCTGGTCTGAAAAATATTCAGAACAGTTGACTGAGAGCACGGAGCAGGAAACTGAAGAAAAAACAAGACATGCACAAACACAAGGAATCCACAGGCCAGAATAGAAATACTGCAAAACAAATTATTGGTTGTCCACAGCGATGCCTTGGTTTGTATGGTAAAAGCCCTAAACAAGGACTCACCTGGCCATGAAATGGTCTAAAATAAATCATACATGTATTTAAGTTTTATTTCCAGATTTATAAAAAATGCACATCTGAAGAGTCGTATTACAGGACAAGCAACTGAATAAAAAAGCTTACCAATGAAATGTTAGTCAATCGTGCTGGTTCTAAAATGTTCTAATACAAAAGTTCAGTAACTAACTGATGGAATTTTCATCTTACTGATCCTTTACAGATTCTGTTATTATGGCCTTGGATTCACAATCAGAATACTGATGAATGCTTAGACATTTAGATGAAAGGTAGAGGAAAAATTTGAGGCTAGTATAAAAGTGACGAACATAAACCCACCCAAGTGCAAACACAGCTCTGCGGAAAAAAAACATTCATTATACTCTGCCTCCCCTAAACACTGTATACATCTTTCTGAAAGTGGTTCTTCAAATCTACACACACACACACACACACACACACACACACACACACACACAAAACCATGAATAAGTCTCTTCAGCACTCCGGGGAACTAGAGTTTGTTCCACCTCTGATCATATTTGAGAATTCAGACCCCAGGGAGCCTTCAGGACTTCAACACATGCAGTTTGATGAAGGACTGAGAAAATTGTACAACATATACCTTATTAATAATGGAAGAGTGCTTAGCTTTGCCCACTTTCCTTGTCACAGAATTGTATGCAGTAAAACAATTCTTTTTTTTCCTCTTTCATTGTGAATAATTATCTTATTCTTTGTAAAGTATTGTAAAGTATTGAGAAACAATTGAAAATTGCTTTTTACTGTCATTGTTCAATTATTTTTATTGTTAGAGCACTGCTGAATTAAAGCAAAGTCATGTTTAATATAATACACTACTAAAAACATGACTCTTTCCCAACCCCCTTAGATAAGTTAATTTTGCTATTTCTGCAAAATTATTCATTATTTCCCCACCTGGGGATCGAACCCAAGACCTTCTTGCTGTGAAATGACAGTGCTACCCACTTGGCCACCTGGTGCCACTAAACTAATTTACTAATTGTTTGTAATTCATTATTGGTGCTTTGAAAACATCACATAGCAATGTAGCAAACATCATTCTTATAATTGTTACCAAGCAGTATTGTGCGACCAGGCCAGGAGGTGATGGTGACATTTTCTTGAACCCAAATAGCCTCATTTATTATATTATTTTACATTCTAACTTGAAAATCTAATGGATTAAGTGCCAAAACCTTCTACCAAGAGAAATGTGGCAATATAAATAATGCATTCGGTGAAGTATTACAGGGTTTACAATATTTTTTACTATTGAATTGCAATCATTTAAGAATATTTGTGTTTGTGACCTTGTGCAGCCTAGTTTGGCCTGTTGTTGAGGCACTGAGATGCACTGGCATGCTGATGCCATTTATCAATTGACAATAATCTGTGCTTAGTTTCATGTGATCTGTCTCTCTTAATGGACAGTACCTGAGCCTTAAGTTGTCCTAGTTTCCCATGGATGAGAGTAGTCATCATTTTTTAGAAACTCAACCAAAAGGCTTGTGTATCCCAGATTAGCATATAGTTCTAAAGAGAAAAATATCTAATTTTATTTTACATGGTAAGATTCTTTACAGACAGACTAGTGATTACACTTTTGCATAACATTAACAATCCAACTCATAATTGGCATATTGGTGGCTATTCTATGTCTTGTTAAAATATTATTTTAAATGTCAATGAGAACTATCTGGTGCCATTCAGATTCATGTAAAGGTGGGTATAACAAATAATGAATGAATTAATCATAATAAATAGGTGGGCATTTGAATGATGGTTTAGACACCCTCCTCTGCTATTATTGTGTTCAAAACATTCCAAGAAAATATTTTCTAATGAGCAATGTTTGTCTGAGTCAGCAAAATTGGGCTGATCTTAGCACAGAGTAATTTTTGCTTTATTGCCAGTGCTTTATTATTAATGTTGTAAAGATGGAATAGAAACATTGACTTATAATCCACAAGCTATTGTTGTTTTCCAGAAGAGTGAAGACTGACAGATAAACAAATTGGTGACCAAATGATGTCTAAATAAATATTGTACAAGCATATATACTTTTAGCTGTGTATAGTGATGTCTCTGTGTCCTTATATACTCAACATACGTAACCATCGTGTGCAGCACTAACAGCAGCTAGGCCATCTGGGAGTGATTTAATAAGGTCCTGGTAGGTTGTCACAGGTCTGTGAACCAATCCTGACTGCAGTGCATCCGACATCTGCTGGTGAGTGTGAGTCCCAGAGATGATCGATTGGGTTTAAGTCTGAGGAATTAGGGAGTAGTTCCCAGGGTTGTACTTGGAAATCTTGGTCATACTCTTTCAACCAAGGTTGGACATGTTAATTTGCACATCTGTCCCAGGGAAGACAATCAGCATGCATGGGTTTACATGATCTGCAAGGATGGATTCAGACCCATAATAATGTGATTCAGGCTTGGGACCGGTACTACAATGCACTGGTTTGTCCATCATATTAGCTAGGGTGGTGCCCAGATGACAAGTGGAAACACAGAGTTTTGACCCGGGGAGTTCAGACTCTCAGTGCTGGTGTGCTAGCAGAACCCACTGTTCCACCTGGAAGCAGAAATAAGAATGCAATAAAAAAACAAAAGATTGTTTTGAAGTGTGTTTATTGAAAATGGTTTGAGTGTCAGGCACAGACTCTGAGAGAAGAGGTTTAAGTTTACCACCAGTGTGGGGTAAAACCAAAATACAACGGAATGTTTTAAAATCAAAAAAGGACAAAAAAGAAAGGCATTCATGTCAAACTGTTAGTAAATATTGTTTCCATATTTTATTTCTGTTAGGACAGAGAAGTATGCAATTAACTGGATATCGAAAAGAATCTTTACTTCTATATGGAATGCATTGCTTGACTATGATTGACTGAATAGATCATACTGTAAAGCATGAAAATACTGTAAAGAACACTCTCTTAAATTACAAGCCTATTTAATTCTACTAATTGTACGGTCAGTTGCAAATAAAATCTACAATTTAACTTCTAACCTTTCAATAAGAGCTGAATGGCACTACCACTAAAAAGGGAGAAATTAAGGATGAATAACCGAGTATGTGGTCATTAGACCGTATTGCTAATCATTCCAGCCAGTTCAATAAACTACTTGGTTTCTGGAAGAGAATGTAAACATTGTCATCGGAATCGAACCCTCAACACCAAACCTCTGTAACTCCAGCTAAGTAGACGAAAGCATTTTTGTATGCACAGTTATACAAACTAAATCATAAATATATAGCAATAAATATTCTCGGGGAAAAGACCAGCTACACAGTGCAGGTCTTCAGTAGTGGAATAGGGCATTTGGAGGAGAGCGAGAGGTTGAGGGTCATTTAGAACACAGCAGGGAGAACAAATCAGCTCTTGAGCATCTAGTCTCCATTCAAAGATGGAAAGATGAAACATTCCCAATTCAAGGACACAATAATGAAGTGCTTTAAAAAATCATTCAAAATAACACCCTGTGTACATCCTTAAATGTTGCTGTACATTCACAACGTAGCAACAATTCTCTGGGTCAGGCACTTCATGTGTATCAAAACTGGGCTATAGAAAAAATAAAACAGGACAGAGATTCTAACCAGGTAGTTAATCTACAGTTTGCATTTAAGCAGCATCATCTTATTGTCTCTTTCTTAGTCCCTTAATATTATTGCCAGTTATCTACTCAAACACAACTCTGTAAAGCAGTGGTTCTTGACCTGCGGCTCAAACTTTCATACTAGAACTCGGTTATTCCTGTATGTTAATGTTCATGTGGCCGACGAGATGCAATTTTGCCGCCAAGATGATACAAAGGTCAAAGCACACCCTGAGACACATACAAGTAAACCAGCCTACCTTTTTTTTAGATGAACACAACCAGAGACAAGCATGGCAACAATTCACACGGTACTCACTAACAGTTAGAAAAATGGAAGATCTTGGCACTTAAAATAAAGCAATAGAGAATAAGCTGGCAGTTATTTTACTTTTATAACACACTTTTATGAAACTGGTTTGAACATATAGTTTTGGGTTTTCACCACAAAACATTCCTTCATATTAAACAGCAACAAACAGGACCAACATGTATTTTCCCAATCACAGTTCATGTATCAGTCAATCTATAATGCAACCTAATGCTTTATTCTGTTTGTTTTTTGTTTTAATTTTTAATGTCACGTTTAACATCCTTCAGTGACATACACGGCAGAAACGGTAGTTACGCAATTCAGAATTTCACAAGTTCATATCAAACTCATGGATATTTTTTAATCTCCTTTTCACCTCACTTTTTTGTACAGAAGTCTTTGGACTGTGGAGGAAACCAGAGCTCCTTGAGGAACCCAAACAGACATGGGAAGAACATGTGCTGTGCCAGAGTGGGGGAAACCCCCGACCACTGCCGTCCAGCATCAGCACAACCTGTTTTGAACACGTTCTTCCCACCTTAACGAATTATGTTTTCTATTGCAACTACAGACTCCATTTACCACAAATATTAGAGCTTTTACATTCAGGCGTTTAGGTTGAACTTTGTCAAGTGCTGTATTTTAGAATTCACTCTAGACTCTGTGTTCTGTACTTTAATGGACAGTCAGTTTTGTCAGTTGGGAAAATCACATATGGTCCTGATATTCCAGAATTAAACCCAGCCAACACAATATAAAACATGTGGCATCCTCAGTTTACATCTCACCATTGATGTTCTAGTTCATGACATTAAACTGGTACTTGTTGCCAATAGTGTTTTATACATTCTTGACACTGTAAACAAAGAGATGGATGAAAAGAGAAAGAGAGAGAGAAAGAGAGAGAGAGCGAGAGAGAGAGATGAAAGTGAAGACAAATCCACTGGCTGCTGTACCTCCATGGCAAATAACTTAAAACTCAACAAAACCCCTTTGTTTACAGTACCAGAACCCTAGACTATAATTTTAGAGCATAAAATCATTATGTTAAGTCTATAAATAGCTTTACAAATATACATGTTAATTCAAATAAAACATTTGTTTAGCTTTTTAAGATTAAATGTTTACATGACCAAGACAATACATGCTTATTTGCTATGCATTGTACTCTATTTAAAAAATCTATTCTTTTCTCTTACATACACTGCTGCTGACTGCAATATGATACATATTTATATCTATATATTTACAATAGAAAAATTAGATACATACAAAGCACACAATTATACTGTAGACCCTCAGATATGGGCTAACATCTGGGATTGTTTTCTTCTTAAAACTGGCATGTCAACAGTTCATGTGAATAAAAAATGTAATGAAGTTATAAAATGTAACTGGCCATGTGTTTAAAAGCAATGGTTTGTTTGATATTGTGACAAATGCTTTTAAGAGAACCCCTCGTTTTTTTCCTTTGTGTCCTGTTGCACTGTCTCTGCACCTGTACAGTAGGCACGGAATGGATCCCTCTGACTAGAGATACAGAAAGTGAACTGGCCGAGTAGAAAAATAGGAATTCTTTTTTGTAAAAGGATTAAAAAAGCAGGATGACACCGAGCAAGCAGAGGAAGGGCAGCAGGAAGAGGAGCGGAGTAATGCCGGCCCTGTTTAAACTCTGAGCCTGAACTCTGCATTCTCTTTAGGGTGTCGGACGTCCTCAGAATGGTCTTTAGGGTGTTGATGTCTGTGTGGCACTCTTGTAATGTTTAGGCTGCATACACCCGTATGATGGCGGCAGCAGTGCTTAAGCTGTCTATGATGCCGCCGTCGTAGCGTTCACGCCCTCTACGTCCGTATGATGCCGTTGCTGTGGTGGTGTTTAGGGAGGCACGGCTCGTCTGGCAGGGGGTCGTGAGCAAACACGGAGTCGTCTCCAGATGAGCAGGTGCTGTTCGAGTCTGGACAGGTGGGCGAGTACTGCTCAAACGGTACGGAGAGATCCAGATACTCCTGGAGTGATCACACACACACACACACACACACAAACACACAGAAACAACAGGGTTTCATTAATGCACAACAGCTGAG
>JAYDZG010000039.1:19859419-19870758 GCA_034509265.1 Microcambeva bendego
AGGGAACCTTCCAAAAGACTCGGTGAACACACACACACACACACACACACACACACACAGAAACAACAGGGTTTCATTAATGCACAACAGCTGAGTATATGTCTGCACATAAGAGATTAGAAACATAATAGCAAGTGAGAGGAAAGCAGATGGAAAGAGAATATGAGAGCGCTTACATCAGTCGAAGTCATGGAGAGAACTCTGTCGTGATCCTCTACCAGTTGTCTGAATGTGGGTCTTTGAGACGGAACAGCATGCCAGCACTCACGCATGATCATGTACCTAATAGTAGCACAAAGTAACATAATTAGCTATTACTTGCCTAAATAATGTTTATGAAACCAGAAGCAATGTAGTTGAGAATCAGAAGTTCCTCCTCAGGATTTGCTTTGAACTATCTGGCATTGGTATAAGCTAACATAGAAATCATTTTTTGATTATAAATGTTTAATAAGCATGAAGTCTTATCTAGTTCTTCATTCATTTCTTCATTAGATCAACTTCTCGACTTGTTCTGTGTACAGTCAAGTGCTGACCTGAGGGACAGCGGAAACCTAGTAAGTAGAGCTTTGGGGTATGGCTTGAAAAGTTGAGACTAGCTCTGCTATCCAGCCACTGTTGGATTCTTGAACAAGGACATCACACTTTTCATCTCCAGGATTGCACTGTACTGTATATGATCCTGCACTCTGGTTTAGGAAAATGTGTCCAATGACAAATACATTCTTCTTTCTTTGGTGGAGTTATGATACGCCCTGCCATTTTCACTATATGTTCCAATGAACCAGTCACAATTGTTACTGGCTAAGTTTGTCCTGGTAGGCTTACACTGACTAAAGACTGACAGCAAAACAAAACAAGATAATTATAGTATGCTATGGTATTTTATGATTCTTTGGAAAATATGCACATACAGCTCTGGGAAAAAATGAGAGACCACTTTAAAAAGACCAGTTGCTCTGGTTACAGTGAGCAGTGTTGTTTTATTATATAAACCATAATAAGAATTAGAATATAATAAAACAACACTTCCCATGAATTATAAACAGCGCTACATGAATTAATGCAAATTTAGTCAAATATGTCTATAAATACACTGGTTAATAAAAGGTTGAATCATCTTGGCATTTTATATGCTAGCTCATATTACCAAAACATGCAGCATCAAATGTACCTTTTAGGTACTATTTAATTAAAAAAAGTCAATAAGCTTATAGATCACTCTCACCCTGCTACCGCATACTGTTATACATACACAAATAAGACTACAGTACATGTAAAAAGTTAAAATGGAAGTAATACGTATTTTACAACATACAGTTCATGAGTGCAGTTGGCAGGCTTGTCCATTCGATGACCTTCCTTGAGCAGCTTAAAGAGCTCCTCCACTGGGATGCCAGGGTACGGCGAACCACCTAGAGTGAAGATCTCCCATAACAACACTCCATATGACCAGCTGTGGAGTGGAAAAAAACACTAAGATGAGAAATGTGACTTTTACAATGTCAATTTACAGTCTAAAGCATTGACACGAACACCACAGACAGAACTGTGTACTGTTACTGTATAGGGTTGAAATGACAATAAAAACCACTTGACTTGACTTGACTTGAACACACAACAGAAAATGTACACAAACTACACACATCAGCCTTTTATATCATGAGCAATAAAATGAAAAGACGTTGGTTTCCTGTAAAATGTGTGTAGAATTATATGGCCATGTATTTACAACACACTTTCCCTTAATAGAATTGTGTTCTCTTGTCTTTTCTATGTTGAAGAATGGTTCTGAGATTCATTTGAACTTTGTGTCACCTAACATTCTCATATTCCTCCTACTGTGCCAATAATTGTAGCAAAAAAATGTTGTCTTGGAAAAATGACCATTAATTAAAGGTTGGAATTTTCCATGTGTGAATAAAATGATCAAAATATTAATTTTAAAATGCATTATTCTCCCATTTTTCTCTCGACTTTTAATGTACCCAAATACCCAACATCATTACAGTTCCTCTCATCTGATGCGGACCTCTGCTCTCATTAGGGAGAGTGAGATTGACATACTCCCGCTCTGACGTGTGCATCTTTTCACCTGCCCGAAGTAAGTTCATATGGGGATCAGCTTTGTGTTCAAAAAGTATTAATGTATTAAACCTCGACTCTGTACAGGCCAGTAGACTCTTTACTCATCTACACCAGGGTACTGAGAATGCTGTGGATTTATATGGACAACATTGCATATGACTATGTGGTCTTGTACCACATTTACAATTGGTTTCAGAAAACCTTATTCAAAAACTAAGACAGCTTTGCAACTTTTTGCATGAATTTAAAGATTTAGGCCTTGATTTGCTTTTATGAATATCAATTTTAATTTGTGATGGAACTTGTACATGTATATCTTTATAAATGTATTGAATGGTAAGGATAGATAAAAGAAGTAGAAACATCTAATAAGTACAAAGTATAGATGTGTTTGCATTTACGGATGTGAGAGGCCAGTATCGTAATTTCTAACTGAGCCTTAAAATGTGTTTCTGTGATCCAAGAAGCAAGTCAATTAAACCGGTGTGAGTGTGTTAATGTGTGTGTTTGTGTGTATGTATGTGTGTGTTATCACGAGCTGTCCTGTTAACTCAGGGTTCTTTTGTTTGGCCCTATTCCTTCCATACACCCACTGAGCGGTGCTAATCAAATTAAGCACGCTGACAGACAAAAGGAGCTAGAAGCCCGTTTTCATTAGTTTGTTAAACTCTCTCTCACACAGCATATGAACGCTGCACGAGAAGCACTATGAATGCTGAATAATTGGCCCGTTGTGGCGTTCGTATCCACTCATTAGCTTTATGTCTCAGATCTTATTCACACACATCAGCCGGGAATGTAGCAACAGTTCATACTGGGCTCAGGGACTGCTGTGGTGCAACCATACACACCGACAAGGCAGGACAGAATCAAAACATAAAGGCTTGGTTTATTTTTGACTTCTGCTGCCAGTAACGAAGGGCCTTATACAACAATGTGTGTAACTGGGAGACTAAAATGTAATTACCCTGCTTTTAAACAATGGGTTTAACTGCATGTTCATAATTTTAAATAATTGCAATCATTAATTCCTAAAAGTTCCGTATTTTGAACTGTTTATGGGTGGCATCAGTTAGAATTTACATCCACTTACAGTATAAGTAGGCTAAAACAAAAGAGCCAATACTTGAATTGAATTAAAGTGTGACAAGCTCATTTTCAGTGTGTGAACCAAATGTTTTATCACCACTGGGGTGCATTTCTCAAGACTGACTAATTAGCTTACTGAGCAGAATATAAGAAGCATTTTAGACATTTTCCTCCCATATAATTCTGAATCCCCCACCCCTTGTCATACACCCAGTAATTATTTTTAGAGCTAGTAGAATGTATACTGGTACAACCAGTTTATTGCTCAATGCATGGTGATGTAAGCACATTTAAAGATGCAAATCACGTACGCCTATTTAGGCTGTTAACAGATTTAAAGGTTTGTATGGGACATTTATTGTCCCCCTATTTTGAATTTTAAAATATTGTGTTTTAAGTTAGCTATCAAAATACACTGTCTAGTCACATCTTTGGCGTGTTATGGACATATAAAAGATTTTGTGGCATCCTTGTGGAAGGTACTCCACATGAATTGCTCCATCCAGATCACGTGCACCAAAATATAATATTATCTCACATTGCAAGAAATGTTGGTTAAAAGAAAATGACTAAGACTATGACTAGTAATTCTCCAGACTTGAGCCCAACTGAGCATTTGTGGGACCACGTCGATCACCGCGTTCACTCTATAGATCCTCCCCCACGCACCCTCTAGCAACTGTGGGATGCACTGGAGTCCAAATACCTATGACAACCAACAAGGACCTTATGAAGTAATTCACATACCATCTAGCTGCTGTCTGTGTTGCACATGGCGGTTACTCGGGATATTTGTTAGTGCTCATTATGATGTGATTTGACAGTGTGTAACAATGATAAAAAAACTGGAATGTCTAGAAAAAATACAAAAAATAACAGGAAAAGGTAGTACCAGACAGGGAACAAGAAATCCTATCAGACAACAAATTCACGCTTAAGTAAGTTTGATGCTAACAGATACAGCCACTGTATTCAAACAGTGAAATACCTCTGCTGATGGATAAATACACAGAAATCAGCGATGGCCGGATGGAAAGAAAAGATGGAGTGAAATGGAAATGAAGCAACATGCACAGTCTTGCCAACTCACACATCACTCTGGTGCGTGTAGACCCGGTCGAACAGAGCCTCCGGTGCCATCCATTTAACGGGCAGACGACCCTGAAAACAAACACAACCCATCAGAGAAAGAAAAGAGCTGACCCAGCAGAGCATCCGGACACCCAGCTAAAGTCAACAGAGCCCTGACTTAATCCCCGACGGTCCCACAAATTACACGGACATTCCGACCAGCAAACACCCAGCACTAATGTAGTCACCCGGATCCTGAGCTGTTTCTACTCTCTGTTTAATACCATGCATATCCTTTGCAACACCCAGGTGGATTAATTAAACACTTTATGACCTTTCCTTACTAGGATACATCGCACTACTCTAAGTTTCTGCAAGTTTTATGTACACATTATGCCCAAAAGTATGTGATCACCTGGCCACTAGAAGAAATCCCAATGTCCTGATGGAAATGGTTAATTAATTATGATTACTTGAAAGAAAAGCTATTTAAAACCTATTTTTAATCCAGTGAATCTGAGTGTTGGAGGAATACAATAAACAATTACTTTTAAAAAACCCAAATTTTAATTATTGCTTCATTTAATTTATTTGAAGTTTTAAAGAAGCACCACTAAAACATAAGGTCTGTCTGGCAATTCAGCCTACAATGGCATGTTTGGCAAATTCTAAAGCCAAACATTAAACTTGGTTTAGAGTTTAGTTAGAATGGAGAAAGTAATGCAATCTACGGGTTGGCAAAAACTAGTAAAGAGCTGCTTCTTCCAAATATTCTGCTACTGCTTCTTCCAGGGTGTATACTGGAACTTTGGAGAGACACATGCTGAGAAAGATCCTGTCTGTCATAGTTCATCATAGCATACATATATTGCATTTGATTTGCTTGATTTTGCTCAATTTCTTGAATTCCTTTAATTCCTTTTTAACATAAGAACTTCATCAGTCGTTGCCTTGTTTTAGCATAATCCTAAATCCGGGCCAATAAAGTGTCAACAGCAACAATCTACATTGCAAACATACTTTCCATTAATACATAACATGTGATCGGTGTCAGTCCTGACATTCATTACAAGCATGGAGTCATTACTGAGAGAAAGGCTTTAACTCACATTGGTGGTCTTTTTGTAGTAGTCTATATTATGAACATCTCTAGCCAGACCGAAGTCTGCAATCTTCATCACATTATCCTCTGTAACCAGCACATTTCTAGCTGCCAGGTCTCTGTGGATACACTGCACACACAGAACAGATAGTTCATTAGTACTACTATCAGGATTTTAGCTTTGAAATGAATGTATTTGCACATGTTTATAATGAATTAATTAGATACCCAAACCCCAGTTCAAAAACTAGAGGCATTATAAAATAGTTCAATAAATACATTATTAAGTAAATAAATAAAAGAAACAAGAAACCTTTATTTAACTGCAAAACTACAAAAATGATGACAAGGTTTGACTGGCTAACTTGTATTCTGTAAATATAAACAGTTTTCCCATGTTACTCCTTAAACACTTTCAAGAAGTGTTGGTAGAGAAAGACACTATGAGTAAAAGGTTGATAGATTATTAAAGTTGTACCATTTTAAACCATCCCACAATAATCTTGTGCAATAGTTACAGACGGTGTTATCAAGGGTGAATAATTTAGGTCATTTACCATCTACTGTACATAATATTACCATTCACGTAGTGAAGGCCCAGAAACTACTGTTGAATGTGTGTGACCTTGGACTGGAGCCCTGTGAAAGTACTATGATGTAATATAAGTTGTGCTGTGATGTAAAAAATACTCTACTGCATTAAGCTATAGAACCTGAACCATTGGTACATATTTATACTGTTAAATCCTACATTGTGACTTCTTTCATAAATAAATCTAATGAAGACATGCCACCCTAATCCATACTCAGAGGAGTCCACACTTTATCTTGTTTTCAGGAAACAACTGACATTTAGTGCCAAAGAAAAAGATCATCCAGCAAAAGATAACGTCAGTCTTGTATATGTGTAACGGTACCACTGATGTGAAGGTGCATACTGTAATTTCAGAAAGACAATTCCTGACTTCATTTTGCATCCACTACAGCATGGCTTAATTGACACTGAGTGTGTGCTTGTGTGTGCTCGACAGGCCTGCCAGCAGTCCAGATCTGTCACCTAATAAAAATCTGCCAGCCGCAACCACAGACTGCTAACTGTGTATCAGAAAATATTTCTACCTCATGTCCCATTTACTCAGTACGATGTACTGACCAACACTGGTCTCTAGTCTCTTAATTACTTGTTTAGAAATGTTTAGATTAGAAATGTATCTTTTCTATTTATTATAGGCCGTTTGTACTTATTGTACTGTTGTTATCTGTACTGT
This sequence comes from Microcambeva bendego, assembly GCA_034509265.1. NCBI lineage: Eukaryota > Metazoa > Chordata > Actinopteri > Siluriformes > Trichomycteridae > Microcambeva > Microcambeva bendego. Next base: position 19,866,038 of record JAYDZG010000039.1, read on the forward strand.
GTATTGTTTTGTTTGCACTTTTGTTGCACTATGTTGCACCGTGGTCCCAGAGGAACGTTCTTTAGTTTCAATATATACCTGTATGTATCTGAAATGATAATAAAGACTCTCTGACTCTCTTAGACTGAAATCTTGTAACAAGCTAGAATAGGCTAAAATTCAACTTTCTAAACTGAAAAGGAGTGTAATAATATGACAGGTGATGTAACACAGTGGTAAACAGGCTTCTGTTCCGACTTTCTGGAGTGTGGTGCAGGCATCACATTCTAAATTTATCCTTAGAAAATATAATTACATTTATCAGTACAAGCTGAGCTCATTTTTATACTTTGTCAGTTAAATTAGGTTCAAGAGAAAGAAATCACAGATTAGTTGTGTTTGTGGATAGACTGGATATAAAAATAGGACTGCATTATGAAACATAAGGTCTGTTTTCTTTGTGTGGTACCTTTTGGGATGCCAGGTACTCCATGCCTCGGGCTACCTGGTATGCACAAGAAACCAGATCTTTAAAGGTGAGAGTCTCATCTGGAATCTTGCAGGTGTCGAACGAGTAGTCCATTCCGGGAGGTCGCCTCGCTCGGAGATACTCCCTCAGGTTCCCTTTGGAGGCATACTCAACCAGGACGTACAGAGGACCTACAGACATTCATCTATTTAGTCACTCAACATTCTGACATATTTCAACAGGGTCAGTTCAATTATGGGTACTGACCATCTTGTGTGCATGCGCCGAGCAGATTAATGATGTTCTTGTGTTTCCCGATCATCTTCATCATCTCCATTTCTGATACCAGGTCTGAAAGGTCCTTATCAGTACCATCATCTATGACAAAAAAGGCACATCATTATTTGATGGCTGCATAGTGTAGCTCATGATGGAAGTCACATTTCATGCACTGGTTTGTACACACATACATGCTGATTGTCAACCACAATGGTCATATTCTCCCTACGGAGCTCTCCCCAGACATCCTTCAGCAGCTGTGGGATGCACTGCAGTCAGACTGGCTCCCGACGGCACATGACGGTTACTCTGTATATTACCCAGTGGTCTTAATAATTTGAATCTACAAATAGATCAGGATTCTACTCACCTTTGAGCATCTTAACTGCAACAGTAAGAGGCTTGTTGGGTTTCTCTTTATCTACTCCAATAGCCTCAGCCATCACCACCTGTCCGAAGCAGCCTTCACCAAGAGCTTTCCCCAGGGTAAGTCTGCAACAACACACACAACATGAAGCTAAATCACAGGAGAAACACAACACCAAGCGGTTAATAGCTACATTTGAACAGGACAAGCTTGTAGAGAAGGGGTGCCCACATAATTCTTCATAAGGGGCCAAAAGTTAATCTCAGTGAAAAGCAATGGGCTTTTAACAGTGCTTATATTAAATTAAATGATGACCTACAAACTTCTTAAAATGTACCAATCAGTGATTATAAATTATAAAGCTAGTTATAGTTTATATAGAGTCCAAAAGCCTTGCCTATGCAGGGTGTCTGTTGGACTGGAATGAATAACCTGCGAATCAAACTTTTGAAGTTGACAATGGCTTGGATGTGGTGGGGGAAGGTTGCCTTATTTAATATTCCAGCTGCTTTAGAAAACAATAGTTATTTCTTTATATTTTCTATTATTTTTTAAGGCACCAGAATGATACAAAACCAGCCCAAATTTTGTCCACTCACCAAAGTGTATTTTTCCTTTTTTCCTTGCCAATCTGGCAACAAAATACACCAATTTCAGGCAACACTGAGCCTTACTCCAGGCTGACGGGAGCTTCACAGCAGCCCACCCCCAAATACTTTGTCAATTAAAAGTGTGATCAGCTAATGTATTGACACTAGCATTATAACCGACAAAACACTCATTGAAATAAATTTCTAGATACTAAAAGAAGTATAACCTACATTGATCTAGTGTGAAAAAAGACAATCACAGACAATTATAGACAATCAGTTAAGTCACCTTGAGCGAGAAAACTCCCATTTAGGGTCTGAGGGAAGTTCCAGCTCCAAGACGTTGGGCAGCATGGGTCCATCACTGGATGATAATCGGGCAATCCTTACCAGCGGCGTATTAGAATTCATAGAAGAATTGGAGTCCAAGGACACCTGCTTAAATGAGGAAGAAGAAAAAAAATGTTATTGTCTCTGCCCAAAATGGAGACGATACAAAGAGTGAAAAAGACAGAAATAGAGAGAACAGGTATTGGAGGAGAAAGTGGTGTGAATGTAGCCTGTGGTGTAGATGGTATTTGTCTTTTTCTGAGATCTGAAGGACACAAGCATTGTGGCCATCGAAACCCTTTGGCAAACACTTCACAGAGGAAAAGCATCACTTGGAGCTGAGTCGGAATGGACCCGGGAAGCCTTGAATGATAAGAATGTAATGGTTACGCAGAAACACAGGAGCTGACAGCAGATTTATGTATCACAGCCGGCTCATCGTTTCCTAAGGGAAAGCCCGAGGAGCTGTCAATTTAACTCCCGCTTTTAGTCCCCTACTTTCTCATCGTTTCCTTACTCTGTGTCTTTTACACTCTGACTGCTATATATCTTGAAATTGCTCCCCGCAGCTTGATGGATGGTCTGGATAGAGAGAAGGAGATGTCTATTCAATTGTTTTCTGCCCAGTCTTCACCTCTGGGATGTTTTCATGACAAACATAGTTCTAATCCCTCTCCCTATCCTCTCGTTTTTTGCCTTGCACTCTCTCTCTCTCTCCTTTCCTGTTGCCTTCACATGTGAGATCAATGTTAGCAGTGTGAGTATCAAACGCTCACGCAGGAATGACTCAATCTAAGTGCTGTCAGAATTAGCCGTCACAGAGGAATATCTGAGAGATGAGGGTGAGAGCTCATCACAGCCCACCCACATATACACACCTGTGTATGAAATGTCAAAACAAGCTGTAAAAGGCTTCAATCCAGGAAAGAATGGAATTAAACCAGGACAAATCACACTAGAGCAGATCTCTGATGTCTGTTTATAACAGTCAGACATAGAAAAAGTCTTCAATTCTGCTATTGGTGCTTTTCTTTACAAAAAATGTATTATGACGTTATATATTATGAGAGATTACATGACATATACTGGTAACATGACATGGTTTTGACCACTTATGTCTGCAAATGACATCATGTGTCATGACATAGGGTTTAAGAACAGTGTTGCCATGTTTTTACAGTACCATCCTGGCTATCAAAATATTGCCTTAACAAATTTACAGACGAAGCTAACAAAAATACCATATATCATGACAAAAATATCAAGCATTTATGGACAGACTGTGTTAACGGTTAAAGATAAAATGTAAATCCTTTTCTCCTCTAAGCACATTACTCTGCCCAATATTGGTGATCTTAAATAGAGAGATGGGCAGGCTTTAGGCATCTTAAGTCATATGGTTGGTATTAGTTGGTGGAATTGTCAGTGAGACTAACCTAATTAAAATGTTTAATTGTGATTAAAAAGCAAATCAATAGTGATTTACATAAATAAAGGATGTGGACCACCCTGCCTGGGAATCGAACCAAGGACCTTCGACACAATCCTCTTTAATCCGGCAAAAAAGTGTCATGAATTTGTACATGTATCAATATTAAAGCATAAAAAATTTAAGACCAAGCTCCCAACAATGCTTAATCTTAATAAGAAAACCTAATCTGAGAGATTAACTGGGTCAGTAGACCCAGTTTCAGTATATCAGTGAGGTGATTTAAACTGAAACAGACTGTGATGACTGTCCATAGCTACTGTAAGGAGAAGGCAGAGACAGAAGGGAAAGAATGAATGACAGAACGCAGGAGAGAATCTGTGTGTATTCAGCTGCAGCTGTTGCCATTTAAAATCTTTAAAACAACTGAGTGAGACGGGGGTGCGCTGAAGGTGAAACATGATCCAAACTCTAACAGTCATGGGAGAATCGGAATAATCAGCAGCTCCGTTATAACTCTGACCAACTCACTTTCTCCCTCACACGTGCACCACTCTCATATGTAGATATGTTCTATTTTCTACTAGCTCCACCGATATTGCATTCACAGTTACTGTTATGGTAAGCAGCACGAGGCCAATATTTACCAAAATGCAATTACAGAGAGAGGAAACATAATCCGATTTAAACTAAAAGGAAATGAAAGAAAGAGAATGTGAGAGAGGTAGAGTGATCAAATCTTGTATCTACTTTCTGTTACCTGTCTTTTGAGGGGGAATTTGGAGAGCTTTTGTACAGGAGGTGTGGGCAAGGTCTTCTGCGTGTTCATCCTCATGAGACACAGTACGATGATGATCACGGTTAGGATGAAGAGCACACAGCCTGTCCCGTAGATCAGGAAGTCAGCGTAGTCGTCTTCCTTTTCTAATTCTACGTCTGACACAAGGCACAGTGAAAAAAAAAAAAGATTAAAGACAAGCTAATATATCAGAAAATAATTTAGATATGCTGTTCCAGAGAAAAAAATCTTTGTAGACCCAAACTTTTTTTTTTAGAAAGCTTGCTCATTAAGCCCAAAGACAACTTAGCCTCATTACAAACTCATTACTGAGCTGTCATGATCCCCGGCAGATCCCCATAAATCCCATAATGTTCACGTCCCAAGGGACAGCATTATTCAACTTGCCTCCCTAGCGCTTAGGAGCAGAGAAAATCAGCAATTTAATTATTTTTAATTAAAAAATGGTATCTGTGAACAAAACTGTAGAAGCTACATGC
>JAYDZG010000039.1:19935652-19950047 GCA_034509265.1 Microcambeva bendego
GCACTTAAAATTCCAAATCTGACCTTCTTTTAAGTGAGCAAAGCCTGCATTTAGTTAGATGTTCATCTGTGTCTTTTTCGGTTCACCATTCACTTGGATAGATTCAATACTGTTATTATTTTAGTCTTATTTATTTGGGGATGATGTGGTTTGCCAGCATCTGAGAGCTATAGAAATGGATTTCACAATAATATTGTGTGCTACATGCTAAAAACTAAGTGATGTATGGATTGCTTATATGGGTACGTCGTGTGTAATTAAACCAAATTACACCAGCATAACATTCTGACCACTGACAGGTGAACAACACTGATTATCTCTTCTTCATGATCTATTAGTAGGTGGGATATAGTATGCAGTAAGTGAACATTTTATCCTCAAAGTTGATGTTAGAAGCAGAAAATATGGGCAAGTGTGAGTTTGACAAAGGCAAAATTGTGGGGGCTAGACAGGACCATCTCTATCTTATTTTGCTCCTATGCCAACACTAGGTGAGCTATCGAATGAAAATCAAGCTGTGTTTACAAATTACATAAAGCTAGAGTCAAGACATTGTTTAATTAAATATTTGAGCAAAATTTTAAAAAAGTTTAATTTTAGAAATGTTTATGGATAAAAAGATAAATATTGGAAATAAATAAAAGATGACTGCCTATAAATCACTGTCATCATGCACCAATTCCATAATAACAAGACTTAACAAGACACCTGGAGATTGTTTGAATCATGTCTTATGAAATATTTAAGGTGAGATTTTCATATTAAAAACAATTAGTTACTGGACCTTCCAACGGGACAACAATCTTGATAAAAACATACTATGTCCAGATAATAATATTAATAATAATAAAAATGCAAAATCAAGCTTCTGCCACGACCATCTAAGTCCCTTTAACATGGAAGTCAACATACAGTGCTATATCTTCTGAAAGCATGAGGTCATCGCCATGAGTGCACTTATTCTTAACTGGGTTACACATTGATCTAGAATATATCCAATGTGTTAGGAATTGATTTTTGCTTTTTGAACTATGTTTATTAGCTTCATCTTCACAGACATGAATCTATGCATCTGGGCTTTTAGGAGAATTAAAAGTGTGAAAATCAGGTATGTCCATTTCAGCCAGGTAAGTCAGATTGAATCACAACTTGCATCAACACAGAACACATTTAAATCCACCAAAAGCATTACAGATTAATATCCTTTAACGGTGGGATTTTTTTAGCCATTATTTTATGGTGGCTATTTATTAAAAAAAGGATAAGCATGCAATTTAATTGACATTATAGCACACATTTACAATTATTGCAATACTTACCACAATTAATCAGCTCAAGTCCTTACTTAGATTACAACATTACTTTAAACAAAGCAAAGATCAATTTCTTTCAGCAAATAATTAATTTACGGGTAATTAAATAAATCATCAGTATTTATATTGTACTTGTTTCACAGTAGTTAATTGTCAGAAAACACATAATGGAATTAGACAAACACCTTGCCTTCACTCCTACTCTTCCTAATCTTTTAAATCATATTTGGCTTGCCCTAACTGGACTCTGGCAAGCTGCTTCAACAACTCTCCCTTCACCCTGTGTTTAGAGAGGTGCTCAGTGACTCCCTTCCTATCACTCATTGCTATACTCCCCTATAGCAGACTGGAACAGAACATCTCAAAAGCGCCAATGGTGCCAATTCTAGGAACTATTGGAAACATAATTGTATTAAAACATTTTTAGTTTGTGCTAGCAATACTTTGTTGAATTTACTGTGTAGTACATGGATACATGGAAAAATGAAGCTAACCATTACTACTTTCATCATTAAATGAAATGAATGACTTATTATTAAATTAAATAATTGAAATTCAATGTGTAAATATGTGTACTGTGTTCCCACTAAATAGGTTGTAAAGGTATCTTTTTAGGCTGGTGCCCCAAAATGTCTTCTTGGCTATGATTTAAAAAAAGAAATGTTCAACACGTACATTTAGATATGATGGTTGGGTGTTCACATACTTTAGCATTTGTGAATTAGACAGTGTTCATTTCAGAGGTGAGCTAATTAAGACCAAACTTGCCTTTGTTGTGCTTTTTAACTTTGTTTAAAACTCAGTTTCTCTCACTCTTTATCAAGTCTCACTCTTCAAGCAGTTTTGAAATATGTTGAGTGTTTGGAGATGGAGCTTGTGTCAAAAGCACTGAGCTGACAGGCCAAGCTGAGGCCTTAACACAAAGCCACAAGAGCACTCTCTTTTATTCTCTCTCTCTCTCTCTCTCTCTCTCTCTCTCTCTCTCTTGCTCGCTTGACATGTAAGGTTTTTTACATGCCTTTGTGCTGAATGTATAAATGTAGAGTTATAATTAATTAGTGGTTGGAAAAAATAGCGCCTGGTTGGCCTTGAGTAAATTACATAGTAAGCTTCCAAAAAGAGGGCCAGTCAGAAGAGCGTGGCCTCAGCCACAATAGAATACACGTGTGTGTATGTATATATAAACGGATATATTCAAAACTCTATTTAAATTCAGTGAAATCTCTGGAAATATAATAATAAAATCATTGTTTCAGTATCTTTCTAGCAAGTTACTAACATCTAAACTTTGACATTATATGTAGTTAATATTCTGTCTTCAGTAATTTCTGTCTTGTCGCCAATATCTCCTTATTTCTTTCAGTGGCATTTATTCAAGTTTCAATGTTGGTTGTTTAACTAAACATTTTTATTTTCAATTTACTATAATCTGTAATTTAATAATATGGAATGTAATTAAACTTCTTACAACTATACATGTTGCTAGCATTTTCAGCAGCAATTCAGTTCTTCATCGGGCCCAAGGCACATGGTAACACCCTGCACTTGGCACCAGTCCATCGCAGTCAAGTATTTAGTTGTTATTGAAAAGCTTCTGTCTTGTAGCCATTAGCGCAGCTCAGTGGCATCTTAATTATGAAACAGGCTTTCTTGTCCAGTATAAACATCTCACCTTAGAAGTTGTATATTTACTAAATAGGCATAAATCCCTACAATTAACTCTCAAATATTCTAAAAGCCATTAACAAAAAACAGGGTTAGTACTTGGTTATCTATCCACATTGAACAAAAGTTTATCAATGACAATGGTTATTACTCTGTAAATATTCCCCATTAGCACAAGGAGTTGCAAATGCTGCTATTTAACTGTCTGATTTTACTGGTTAAAGTTTTTCCAGTGTAGTGTAGTTTTCACACACTGGGCTCTGGGTCTTGTTGTTTATTTTAACTGGAAACGTTTTTTTTAACATTTTGATTAATGTGGTGCCCTGAGTTCTGTGGCACCAACATCATACACACACACACACACATAAACACACGCACACACACACATAAACACACACACACACACACACCAGACAGATAACTGCTTTCTCTCTGTGTCAGTGTCGAGCGTTAAAGAGAGCTCTTTGAAAGTAAGAGTGGTTCTCTGGGCACACACATACTTACTCACAACCCAAGGCTTTGATTTTCCATTCTGTGACTGCTGACCTCTAAATATTTACAGTAGTTGGCGCAGACAGTGATGAGTTGTGTATGTGTGTATGAACACACAGAATGTCTTTCGAGTGTAAGACAAAGAAACTGCAATTTTATGTTTTTTTTCATTATACTGCATTTCTAATATCATTCCATACACAGTTAAGGTCATGGTGGTGGTGGTGGTTGTGGTGGTGGTCACACCTATAGAGTAAATGGCAAATTCTTTAAACACAGAAACCCCAGAATGTGTTTGAATTCAATTACTTAAGTCCCTTTACTGGACCACAGGCGTGCTGTAATATGACATGCTGAAATGTGACTATTATTTTTTTTGATAAATTATTCAATGATTTATTTCACATTAATTAATCTTTCTGGTCAAGTATGTGATGGCTCTCCGACCACACAAATACACTATATGCATCGTGGAAATGTATTCTGGAAAGGTCAAATTGAGCTCCTAGAGTTCTCGGCATGGTTTGGAAGGTGTGCAGGAAACCTTGTTTCAAACACCCATGTTACTTTCTCCATCACCATACACTCCTGTATATGGGCTGTATATTCTCACTGTGTCTATGGGTGTCCTCTGGTTTGCAAAATATTCAGCCAGATGTTAGGAATTACAAATGCAAAGAAAAAATGTGGGTTTTTTAAAAAAGATTTTAAAACCATTAAATGTGATCAAGCTCACTGCATTTTCAGAAAAAAAGTCTATGAGACTTTAAACACAAACGCAAACTGCTATAGTAAATTATGCAAACATTAAAATATGTTTAAAACTTCAAAATGAGAAAAATTTAGCTGTCATTCTGTGGAATTTGTACTCCTTTACAGTCATTACCATAAGGTGTGAAGGAGGTTTCTGAATGAAGTGACAGGCCAAATCTTGTGATGCTGTTCTCTTAACACTTTGCTGGGTCAAAACACAAACACTGCTCTTGTTTTAGGATCATTTGTTAGGTCCATGTGCCGTACTAAGTAACCATGGCAACAGAGTTTCTTTGAATTGAGATTTCTGTCCTTCAACCCGATTGCAAGTCTTTTGAAGAGCATCAGCGTCCCATGGAAATGTAAGTCTGCTGCTCAGTGAATATGGCAGTGTGTTCTTGAAGAATCCCTGCTAGCTCTGTCTTTTCCACCTCGCTCCTCTGCCTGATGCCACATGCTGATTCACACTGTAACTCCCCACTATCGGTCCTCTAGAGCTATCTGTGAGGCTTTTCATCCTTTTTTATTCTTTCGCTCTCATGTTCATTGTTTTATCTCAGTGTCTCTGGGAAATAGATATGGATGAACAAAGAACACCATTATTAGTGGAATCTATTTTTGCTCTATTTTGAGGTAGGCCAATGTGCCAGTGTATTATAGCAGAAAGCAGTTGTTGGAATCAGCAATGAACTGCATTTAGCTGTTTTTAAAAGATCAGTCAAAATCACAAATGTTGCTGAAATTCAGATTTCACAGTTCACTAAGGAGTTTTTCAGCAGTTGAAAATGTCAGATGATAAGCAAAACATTGTTTTTCATAACAATTTTAATATAAGCAAGTCTTTGTCCCTTTATCTATCTATCTATCCATCCATCCATCTATCAATAATGGATTTGATCATCAGAGATTTTGGATATTTTTTATAACCCAACCCTGACTTGTACATCTCTACAACTTTGTCCCTGACTTGTTTGGAGATTTCCTTGATCCTCACGGTGTTGTTTGGTTAGTGGTGCCTCTTGCTTAATGGTGTTACAGCCCCTGGTGCCTTTCAGAAAAGGTGTGTATATACTAACAGATCATGTGACACTTTGCACACAGGTGGACTTGATTTCACTAAGCATGTGACTTTTGAATGTAATTGGTACCACCAGAGGTTTTTAAGGGCTTTATAACAAACAGGGTGAATACATATGCACATGCGAATTTTCAGTTTTTATTTCCCCACTTTTTTGTATATATATTTTTTTCTCATTTCACTTCACCAAGACTATTTTGTGCAGCTGCATCACATACAATTACGTAAAACATTTAAACACAGGTTGTAATTTAACTAAACAGGTAAAAAGCCAAGGGGTGAATACTTTTGCAAGGCACTACATGCACCTGCAAAGAAAGCTGGGTTGTTTGGAAGCTGGGGTTGAAGCTGGGGTCAGTTATCATACACTGAAGTCCACAGCTAAACCCACTAAGCACATATACTGTATTTGAATATCGAATTGAAGTAGGAATGGCTTTAATACACTGCAATCCTTGTCCAACATTATTGCATAACTTTCCAAATACCTTTTTGTCAGAAAAGGCGCCAAATCCCACAGACAGACTACAAAATCTTAAAACTTAATAGAATAAAATATTCCCAGAACAGTCACCGTGAATGATTACAATGTCCAACAAGGTCATGGGCAGCATATCTTTGGCTACATGTTGCATTTCTCCGTTTTATATAAAAAAAAAGAAGAGTATGAGTTTGGTAGACTTATTTGACAAAAATTATAACCCAACAGATGAAGAGAATAACAACCATTATCTCTAATTTTCTGCTCCTGGTAGTAAGTGAAAATTTGATCATTAAAGTTCATGTGTTAGAAACAGAAAAAATGGGCGACTATAAGGATTTGAGCCAGTTGGACAAAGACCAAATTGTGTTGACTAGGCTGGCTCAAGTGTTCCTATCAATGAAAGATTTTCTGTAGCTCAAATAGTATCACAGTTGCAGGGCCATTTTGGCAGCAAATGGGGACCAACACAATATTAGAAAGGTGGTCATTATGTTATGCCAAATCGGTCTGCATAATTGGAAGCATCTATTATTTGGGCAGTTGTAGCTAAGGAAAATGTACCAAATTCATCAGAAGGTTGCTGGTTCAAGCCCAACCACTCCAGATTGCAGCAGCTGTGCCCTCAAGCAAGACTATTAAACCTCAACTACTCATACTGTAAACTCTATCTGTATTATATGTCACTTTAGATAAAAGTGTAGAATGCTGAAAATGTGAATAAGGATGAGTGATTTAACAGAAAGCCTCCTCAGTGCAGTTAGAAGTCTCAGAGAAATGTAGAGAGAATATAACACACACTCATTTTATGCACTGAATGGAGCTTAAGATGATGTTGAATGAAACATACTACACAGACTGTTTCGGTGCCTAATTAGTTTCCGTGGTCTGACAATGGAAAATAAGCAAATCTGAAATGAGTCTAGGTTGAGCAGCATTTATGTTGAACAAATAAGTTAATACAATCAGACTATTTGTTCTCTGCTTTATATCCTGTCATTTTAGGGTCATGACTGAAAAATGGGAGTTAAGTTGTTTGTGTTTTTCTTCGAAATGAGAAAGGGGTTTATGTGAGAATGGCTGGCCTTTACCTTTAAGGTGGCTCACTGACGCCACTGGGGAAGTTTAGTGTGTTTTTCTTCTTTTCCTTTTTTCCACTTGTGCTGAAACGTTTCTTTGACTTACCGGCGCTCGAAACAGGACCTTACTGAGAGTCAGAAAGCCTCCACAGACTCTCCAAAAGTGCGTGTGTGCCCGTATGGTGTGTTTTCATTGGTCTCCTCCCCAGTTCAGTTTCACAGTACTCCCTTTTTTAAAATTACAAGGAGCACTCCACCACACACACTCCTCTACACACAAACCCCCCATTCTCCAGTCTCCACATCCCCAGTCTCTGTAATACACGCTCACCAGAAAAACGTTGCTTATATTACCTTCATATTCTCTGCCTAAATAATTCAGACAGCATGTGTGCTCTTTGCATGCTGGAACTGTGATAATTGCTTGTAAAACTATCAGTGAACTCTGTTTGGAAAGATTACTTTTCTTAAACATATAAAAAGGGTGTCAGTCTGGCTACAATCCAGTTTATAGACCAATATAGACGTACTCATTTAAACTGGCCACACCAGAACTATTTTAACTGCAAGTCTGAATGTTGTGGATCTGAATGTGTCCGTCTGGAAGCTCACTTAAAATGAAGATTTTCACATAAAAAAAACGTAAGATGATGGTAAAAATTTTAATTTTAGCTTTTTATAGTTTTACTTTTTGATGCATTTTTAATTGTTACTGTACCTACATTGTGTGAACGTATTTGTGGGAGTTACTTATGGTGAGATATGTGATTATGTGTCAAATATGTATGTATGCATGCATTTTGGTCACATACAATATCTCTAAAACTAAAGGAGAAGAAAATCGAACAGGATCAATCGACATGTATAAACACAATTATTTACCCTCACACCAAATACATACTTGCACATGCGCAATCACATATGTTAATCATTTTGCTCATATATATAGTATATGGTGATGGTGTTTTACCAGCATTTATTTGGTTTTTCATATAAACCATTAAATAACCTTTGTTAGCTGCTTAATCATGTTCAATTGGAAACACAGTAAAGGAAAATGCCTACATAGGACTTGGCACCAATGTAACAAATGGCATCAAACACTCACACAAATTATTTAAAGCACTTATGTGTTCTAAAGTCACATAGTCATGCAGCACCCAACAAGCATACCAGTGCTGAGAGTCTGAATCCCCAGGGTTGAAACTCCAGGTTGAAACGCTAGGATGGGCATCCGGTGTAAAAACTATGCTAAATCATTAATGCGCACCACTATTCGGTGTGGCGTTCCATAATGGGAACAGCCGAAAGGATTCACATGGTTGTTTAGCTCTACTGAAAGGTCAGGGGGATCTGGGTTTAAAAAAAGTTTGGCATGGTTTTCCATGTCCATGTTGATTTCTCATGGTTAATTTGTTTTTTTTTTCCCAACCTCATCCCCAATTTGGCACAGGTAAGAGTATGCATTACATAGCAATATGTGCTATTGCAGTATAATTCTTGTTAATAAGGTAGGATAAGGCAAGAACCATCACAAACAGGTCTGTAATGAATATACTGCAGAAAATGCATGGCAGTGTCCACAATTAAACTTTGAATCTACATGGGCTTACTGACTACAATGTAAGAAAGAAGCCGAACATCGGCAAGTTTAATTTCATTAACGGTAGGAGCATTCACATTATTTATTGATTGATGGTTTTATTTACTGAAGTCTTGTTGGCTAACACAAAAAAACTGCTGGGCATTATTAGTCAAGCAAATCAAATGTCTTGATTAATAGATTCATAAAGACTATTAGTCACTCAATGGCTCACAACGACACAGCACAGTGCAGTTTCTGTCACCCTTGCCTCCCTTTTTCTCATCCCCCCATTCAGCAGCGCTCCACTGGAGTTTTAATTGCCCCTCTCCAGACACAGAGAGGTGTGAGTGTCCTGTGTACTGAAGGTCAGTCCTCATAGCCTTGGATAACACAGTTGAGTCAGGGTCTCCCCTTTCTCACAACTCCCTTCACCAATCACTGTTCACCCTGACATTCTGTTCTATCTTCACTGCCTTATCCAAGCGCAAAATTTCTACCCCCTGTAAAGCCAATCAGACTGATGAATTTCAACTTTCCTTCACATTTTGCTTGCCCAGGAAAAGCATTACTTTATTTATCCACCCCCCCAATCCAGCCTTGCTGTCTTTCTTGCCCCCTCCCTCATTCAATTTCTTTATTGCAAAGAATGCAGCTTATTCTTTTTCAGCCTCTTTTAGTATGTAACCCCTCTCTTTCCTCTCTTCTTTCGCTCTTTCTTCCACTCCTCTCCAAAGTAATTAGACAGAGGCATGTAAAGAGGCGAAATTCATTTCATTGAAAGAGTCAGAACAAAAGAGAGGGAGAGAGGGAGAGAGGGAGCCAGTAAGAGAGAGTGAGAGGGTGGGAGGGGGACGAAGGACAAACTTATGTTGTTTGAGTGTCATTGTGTGAGGCTGAACGTGGAGGAAATAAAAAAAGGGATTACTGATAAATAAACCCTCCCCTCTCTCTGACACATACAGATATATACAATCAGTGTCCCCACTCCCATCTTTTTTCTTCCCTGTCTGCCCATCGCTGGAGGGTGAAGAGCCTGACATCATTGCTTCCTGTAGTAAACAGGTGGGAGAAGCAGTGAGGGGAAGAATGAAAGAAAGATAAAGCACTGAGAGGCCTCCCCATCTAAAAACCTCTTTCGGCAGCCCAGTCTGACCTCCTGTCTCTGCGTCGTCTCCCAGACTTTTCTCTTATTCACACATACTCACCTCTCTGGCTGAGGTCACACTTACTTCTTTTCCAAGGACACAGCTGGTGCTGCCAAAGCTGGTGCACATTTACATAGGAGTTTTACAGTTAACGACGTATCTTTATCCGTTTGTATGGAACAGATGTGGCCAAAATGCTGGTACCTTTACATCAAAAACTTTTCTCTTTTTAGACTGACCATACACTATACAGTCAAACATATTTGGACACCTGACCATGAGCTTGCTGAACATCCCATTTCAAAAACAAATTGCATTACTATACATTCATTTTCTAAGACAGTGATCTTTTTAGTTTCCACGTTAGCTATTCTTCTAAAAAGGTTTCCCACAAGATTTTAAGGTATGTCTTTGAGAATGTGCGCTCATTTATTAAAAAGAGTTGTATTTGTTTGGCTGGACACTGAGGTTGGTCGAGAAAGCCTTGACTGAAGTTCAGTGTATTACAAATCAGCTTAGTGAGGGTGAGGTCAGGACTCTGTGAAAGCCACTGTTTTCTTAAACCAATTTTTAATAGACCTTGCTTTGTAAACAGGGGCACAGGTATGCAGGAGCAGGGAAGGACCTTTCTAAATGGTTGCTGCATAGTTGACAGTACAATTTTTATATATAACTGATTTATTGCACCTATTTAGTACAATGAAAAACTGATGCTGAAAGCCAAAAATCTATTCCGCTTTGTCCCCTCTGTCCAGGTTCATTTGGGTTTATTCCTGGAACAGAAGACAGTAAAACCGTGGACAGTGCCGTGGTCAGATGAGTTCATGTTTTCATAAACAACAGACATAGAGTTCTTCAGGCCAAAGATGAAAAGGACCATTCAGACTACTATCAAAAAGCCAGCATCTGTCATTATATGAGAGTACATCAGTGCTCACAGCATGAGTGACTTGCATGTGTGAAGGTACCACTGATGTGAAGGGCATATAGTGGTATTTGAGAGACAAGCTTTTCACTGGAAGCTTGTAGTTATTTCTGCTAAAATATGCTTGTCCCAACTTTTTTTTAGTAAACATTTCCCAAAATGAAAACTAAATGAGATGAGATTGTTTTTACAGTAATAATTCATTACTTCATTCGTAAAGGAATTGACCTTGGCACTTCTTGCTGTGATGCAACAGTGCAGCTTACTGTGCTGCCATGTCATCTTATGAGGAGTCCTAAAATGCTTATGCACCTTTATATTTTGGTTAGAAACGGTGAGGGTGGGAGTAGTCAAAATGGTTATGTCTGAGGGAGCCAATACTCCAAATTTAGCTCCAACTGATTTTGAACTTCTCAGGAAAGCTTTAAGGGGAAGATTTTAATGTGATGTTAAAGCTGCAGTGAATCAGTGGATACATATTCAACCAAAAACATTTTTCGCAAATTAAATAGCACAACACCGAACGTGTCACAAAGGAAGATGACTCGTAGAAAAGTGATGTCATTTGTTTTTGGAATTCTTAATACAAAAAGATAAAACGGAGTAGAGACCTTTTAAATTTTTTTATATGACATTAGTTAACATACAATATATGATGCCTAATTTTACCAATCAAGTTTACTTAAGTTTGGCCCACAATTTTTGACAATATAAAAAGATTTTAAAATGTAAGATAGTATCAAAAATATTTGTTGCATTGGAATGTCAAGGTGATAATGACAAGTATATCTGTTACATTGATTAGATGACGACTGTGAGGTTTGACCCACTGTGCTGCAGTTCAATTACTGTGAGTGAGAATGGTTGTCTCAGTCGCCCAGAATGAAAATCAAACTCAGGGAGCAGTGAGAGGGCTGTGCTGTAATGATTAAGCTATTGCATTGAAGTGGGGAGATACAACTAATTATGGGATTTTTCTGCCCCTTGGAAAAGAACTGCCAGCTCTTACATGTGTATGTGGGTATTTACTTTTCTTTAATCAATGAAGCCCTTGGTACCGTCCGACAACACTGCTCACGTCCGTGCAGATGTTCTTATTTCCTTTTACCTTTCCCTTTAATAAAAAAATGTGGTAAAGTAACGTAAGCGGCCCTCTCAACCAACTGACCACACTGCTCACATTCATACTAGTTTCTTTATTTTCTTTTTCTTTTCCACTTAATAAGGAAACACGAGCTGCCCTCGACACTGCCCGACAACACTGCTTATGTTTGAATGACTTTTGTTTCTTTAAAATCGAATTGAAAAGCTATTGATTTCTTTGTTCATAAGTGAACAAGTGTCAGTCATACCATACCAGCTAAGTCAATGAAGCACAAAGTCTCTGTAAGCGCATGTTGATTTAGGGTATGTCAGAAAATCTAGCAATGCCATTTCTCTAGTTATAATCTGACTGAATAATGAGTGACCAGCCAATGTTTTCTCAGCGGTGAAGGTAATCCCAGCATTCAGTGTGGCACAACTTTTCTCACAAAAAATTACAAATATGGTGGTTTAATGCAAATCCTAAACTTTGTTCATTAATAAAACAAATAACATTACTTTTGCCATCTATTCTTTCAGCATTGTATCGTTTTAATGCAACCAGCAGTAAAGGTTTTTGGTTGTGCTCGTAGCCACTGAAGCACATGAAAATCTTGTTCCCTTCAAAGCTTCTTTGCATGGTCATGAAAAAGATGAAAATTAGATGACACTAAACCTGAACTATAAGTTCTATCAGATACAGCCCATTACTTCTCCTCCTGCCTTCACTGTTTCCACTGAATTCTAAAAGTGTATTAACTTTTTAAAGATCATTCGTAAATAAATTATCATTAGTTGTAAGTGTGTACAAGTGTCATTAATCTGCAAATCTGTGCTCTTCAGTGACAGCTTAACCCTTTTCAGTACACAGAGAAAGAAATTAGCTGGTATTCTAGCTGGTTGTGTCACCTCAGCCCATTGGTTTGCCTGTGTAAACTTAGTAGGCAAACACTCTGATGAGTCTTAATAACTTGTTACATAAAATTGATGTCTTTTTTAGAATCTTTTTTTGCTGAGACAGATGCCTAGGTGGGCAGTGAGCAGGAAAGCGGCTCACTAGGTTATCAGACAGACTTGTAATGCCTGATACAGGTAATGTGAATGACAGTGAATAGTGTTGTGATCCTTCATAAATGTGATTCATTTACAACTAGGTTGTGGTGCTTTACGCTTCCTATTTCTCACAGAAGCAGCCACTCAGCCCATCACAATAAGCTCTAACGATTTCAGACAAACCTGTCAGTAGATAACAGTGAGATTAAAAATAACTCCATTCTGACATTAAATGTAGTTCAGGCAAGAGTGAGCCAGCAATTGGCTGATGTACCGCAGACAGAAAACCTAAAGCTGTGTCATGCACAATGAAAGTTAGGTTTGTGTGCGATTGTGTGAGTGACAGTTTTATGTTTTTTGTCCCTACTGCTTCCTTACAAGGAGCATAATAGTGTAGTCTATGACTCGGGCTATACTCTCTGTGTGTGTGTGGTGGAGGGAGGCAAGGGGGGTTGAATGATGAGGGGAGTCTGTGGCTGCTGGCAAGGCTGTAAGGCGTCAGTGCTTTGCCTCATGGGACATTCTGGCAAAGTGACATACCCACAGTATGTGCACACACACACAAGCTCACACACGAATACAGACACATAACCACACTGCAGTATATATAAAAACCACACATATGGACACACACCCACCCACACACATACGGTATATCACATACTGGTTGTCTATGTATTCATATACAGTAGACAGAGGACTCCTTGATTCCGTTACTGTTGTGGGTTTAAATGTATTGATACTATTGCTATTATGACACATCAGTCTGCACTTGATTACCCATGCAAACATGGTACATTTTTTTAAATGATTTAAAACATAATCGAAACTGAAATCCCACTATTCAGACCCTTTGCTGTGCCTTCAACTGGAGTCCAGCTGTTGCTTTTTGAATTGATTGAATATAGTTTGTTATGTCACAGAAAAATGTCTTGAGCAGGGGTTGCTTAAACACTACAGCTAGGCACTAGATTGATCAGAAGGTTTCTGGTTCCAGTTCCGGAACCCTGGATGGGACATCAGTCCATCACAGCTCGGACACACACACTCGCCTATAGGAAATCCAATTAACTGAAGCTCCCAGAGGAAACCCACATGGAGATGGGGAGAACATGCAAAGCACACACAGAAAACACCTGGACCACACAGTCTGGAGATTGAACCCAGAAATGTATTGCTGTGAAGTGACAGTACTACCCATTAAGCCACTGTGCCGCTTATAAATAAGATTTATGTACATTGTATATCAATTATTGATAAACCATTTTACCATTGTATATAAATGATACATCTACATTTTCAACATTTAGCAGACTCCTTCATCCAAACTGACAGTACAATTGAGCAATTGAGGGTTAAGGGCCTTGCGTGAGGGCCCAAAAACAGCAATCTTGAAGAGCCGGCGCGAGAAGCAGCAACCTTCAGATTCCTAGCCCAATACCCTAATCACTAGGCTACAACTTGCAACATTGTGTCAAGAGATTGATGAATGTACCTCATGAGAACCAATCCAACAGGCACTCTTGAATGTCCAACTAGCTCGAGGTAATTTGTCTACATACTTTTGTCTGTGTAGTATATGTCTCAGTTTGTGTGTGTAAGTGTGTGTGCATGCGTGCGTGCATGCATGTGTGTGTGTGTGTGTGTGTGTGTGTGTGTGTGTGTGTGTGTGTGTTGACTGTACTTTAATTTTCTTTAATTTTAATTTCTTTTCAGATGGCTTTTACTCATATCACTCAAAAA
>JAYDZG010000039.1:19957926-19981770 GCA_034509265.1 Microcambeva bendego
AAACACACACACACACACACACACACACACACACACACACACACACACACACACACACACACACACACACATACACATTGATATCGGTAAAATATATAGCATGTACAATGTGTGTGTGTGTGTGTGTGTGTGTGTAGTGGTGTCCTTTTTGGGTAATTTGGTCAGCATTGCACTGACCAGTCTGTTTGACCTTAGGCAGTGATCCAAATGCAGACAGAGTCCTATCTGATAAAACCTGTAATTTTTGTAGAAGTCTCTGAGGAGTCTGTATATGACCTTTGACCCTTCAGGTTTAGAGTTAAGGCCTGATTTACAGTTGCAGTAAAGCCCTCACAGGTAACCTCTCCCCTCAGACCCCTCATAAAATCTCAGCTCACTTATGAACGTATGTACGTAATTCAAAAAATATGCATGTTTTGATACTTTATGTAATTTGCTACAATACATAATGAGAAACAATGAACTTTGGGAAAAAAGTTTTGCCTCCATGCTTTTGTTCAAGAGCCCAAGTGCAAGAGAAATAATTGTGTCCACAAACTTGGGCCCAAATGCAACAGGAAAACAGGAGAGAATATGTAAAGAGCAGTTTGTGTATTATAATTGCACACTGAGACAGCCATTTAACTCTACTCAAAAATACAACTGGTTTCTCTGAACCTGAACTCATTCCTAATAGATCAAAAGACAGTGGAAATGTATACTGTTTTTGTAAAATTGTGCTGAAACAAAAGAGCCATCCAGCCTTTTTTCAAACAGAAGCTCAAAAGCCAGTATTTGAACAGTTGAACACTACAGAACTTTTAATTAATGTGGCACAACTTCAAATTCCTTATTTAACTTATTTAATAACTTAACACTGCAAACACTGATCTTTCACATTTATTTTCATTTAAAAAAATATATTTTTCTAGTTTTAGATAGATATTTGGATATTGGAGATATCCAAGAGACAAAAACGTTCTGAACATTTTTTCAAATACTTTTTACTCTTTTTACATTGTATTAATTGATATGAAAACCTTGTATTAATCAATAGACAATTAGAAATATAATAATGTTCACTATCTAGGATCTGTTTATCAATGTACGGGTATAGGTATGTCTATGTGAAAAGTATGCTTATGGATTGTTTATTATTTTGCCATTAAACAGTAAGTAGAAATTTCTATATGATTTTATACTTTACCAGTATTATTATAATCGTTTCTTTATATCATTATTATCATTATTTTTAATGTCAGGTATTACACATGTTGGATACATTCATGACAGGACAGGTCATTACTGGCTACACAATCAGTTTTTTATGTCATTATGTCATTACCAGTGGTAAATGTACATTGGGTCAGTGTGGCAATCAAATCATGTTTACTTTATTAGAGAACAATCAAACTAGTTACTGATGTACCATTAAACCCTAATATGTTTAAAAAAAATAGCACAAATGTATTTATTTACAGTACACACAACAACAATTATGTATTGAGTAGACAGGTAAAAAACATGCTGTGATGTGCTCTTAACCATTAAATAGGATAATCTAGTGGGCTGGAGTATAGATAGCAGAATGTGCCTTGTCCTTGCTAAATGTGAAGCACTGCTGTAAGCCGTATTGAGTAAGGCCCATCCTGGCACACTCCTGCAGTAAGCCCTGCCAGGCAGGCAGATGTTTGGCGGAGACAAGAAGTAGCGGAAATCTCCCCTTATCAATGCCAGGCTTACACACTGGGACCATGCTGATGAGGGTCCACACATTCCTACCCTGGAGCTCAACACACACCATTTCAGTGAAACGGGGTAACAGAGAAAAGTCACCAAGCGGAGTTATTCGTCATCTTGTGTGTAAATGTCTGTGCATGTACAGTATGTGATTGGATAAGTAGATTATGCAATTACATTTTCCGCATTTATCCAGTGAGACTTACAAAAGAGCTTCCATAGTAAACATTACCCTACTCGTGTTCAAGTGGACAAGAGTCCAATAAAATAAATCTGCTAAAAACCCGATTAGAAGCAATGTTGCAGCAAATAAAGCATTAGTAGGTGTATGTGCGCTTAGGTGTTTAGTGAAAAGGTGTGTATTTAATATTCTTTTAAGACAGACTCAGATGTTACGACAAACAAGGTTCCACCAATTGGATGCAAGAAAAGAGAAGAGCCGTGATGCTGTTTTTCTCGAGTTCTGCATGGACGAGGATCAAGTCAAGTGACTTGAGAACACTGTATACACAATAAAATACATTTATTGTGTAAAAGAAAGTCAGTCCTAATCTGTGTGTATCTAATAAAACTGCTCCTAGCAAAGCTGATATATCTAAGAAAAAGGTTACATAGATCTAGGATCATGTGCAGTGCTTTGATCAGCTGTTCCACTTTCACTGCTTAAGAACTCAATTCCACATAAAGGATTGACTAGGATTTGGCCCTAGTAAGGTTGATGCAAGGTTAATGCTATTAACAACACTAATATTTGGAGGAATAATACATCTCTGCACAGTGATGAAAAGAGTATTCAGAATTAAATTAAAACTCAATTTAGGCATTTTTATGTTCATTGTTGTATAAACTAAACAACAATTTTAATAATGTTTGCCGCAATAATGCAAGTCAAAGCAACTTATGTTTTTATTATTTCATTTGTTCATTTTTCCATTGATGGGGATCAGATTGTGTCTGAGGAAGGTATAGTCACACAGTTATCTCCACGTCCTCCTTCT
This sequence comes from Microcambeva bendego, assembly GCA_034509265.1. Taxonomy (NCBI): domain Eukaryota; kingdom Metazoa; phylum Chordata; class Actinopteri; order Siluriformes; family Trichomycteridae; genus Microcambeva; species Microcambeva bendego. The sequence continues at coordinate 19,960,644 of JAYDZG010000039.1, forward strand.
GAACATGCATCTTGGGCCACTAACCAGGGTCCTTACACAGCATTACCCCCTTGTTAGTCTGACTAGAGGCCAATTTTGTCTGCCGCAGGCACTGCCGATTGGGCCTCCAAAAGGGCATCCTGTTGTCTGTCTGTCTATCTATCTATCTGTCTGCCAGTCTGCCTGCCTGCCTATCAGAATAGCCTGCTGTGTAAACTGGGCTCCTTAAATTTTTAACTTCTGGGTTTTTGTAAGTTAGAGGTTGATTCAATTCCTTATCAGAAAAGGCATTAGTATTTAATTGTTTATATATGTTGCCCAAATGTGTTAAAAATATTTATTTGTGTGTGTGTGTGTGTGTGTGTGTGTGTGTGTGTGTGTGTGTGTGTGTGTGTGTGTGAGTGAATTAGAGAGAGAGAGAGAGAGAGAGAGTTTGATGCCTGATTTACTTAACCACTAGAAAGAGTCTCCACTGAAATAAAGAAAGACAGTAAAAAGAAACTGGCCCACACACACACACACACACACACACACACACACACACAAAGAGAGAGAGTACAGCAACCATCTGAAGAGATTTATTTTTCCTTTTTTACTCAAGCCTTTCATCACAGCCACCATATGTAACTAATTCATAGAATTGTCTTTGTACCTTCTGTGCCTTCACTCTCTCGGTTTGTCACTCTCTTTATCTCTTTTTTCCCTTCTGTCACTTTCTTCTTTTTCTTTCATTTTTCTTCTTCGGTCCTTCCCTCTGTCTTTTACTCTAGTGTTCTTTCTCTGAAGGGGAAAATCTGAAGTAATTGCTTTCCGAATTAAAAGCTCTGAGAGAAATACAAGCCATCACATCCAAGTGTCTACAAAGAAACACTTCTGTGCATCATTTTTAATATTTATTCTGTTAGTTACAAGCCATTTTATCTTCATCAGGGTCATGGTGGGTGTGCTGTCACCCAAAAAACGTAAGGCAGAAAACACTTGCTTAGTCTTGCACATGTAGTAAATTGAGAGTCTGATGTAAAATAGGCCCTGGTGACCTGGGTGAGACAAAATGGGTGGTGGGCAATTAGAAATGAAAACAGGCCAAAGTTCTCTTGTTTTTATAATCTTCCTCTTGAGACAGTGGTAGCTTAGAGAGAAGATCCTTGCTAAATCCTTGCTCTGGCATATTATCACTGTTGGTCCCTTGAGCAAGGCCCCTATCCCTGTCTGCTCCAGGGTCACCATATAGTAACTGACCCTGCACTCAGACTCCAGCTTCCAAACAAGCTGGTATATGTGGAATAAAAATTCATTGTACTGACGAAGACATTCTCTTTTAGATGTGGTGAATGAATTGTGTCATCCTTTGTTCTTTGATCAGTGATCTGTTTTGTACAGCTGAGGTTGCAGTTTTCATCACTGCTTGAGTTCAAACACTATTGTCTAACATCAATCAGTTAATTACTCCTCTCATAGTGCAGAACTAAGTGTACAGTCGTTAGAAGTTTCTATCAGATATTTTTTACCATATAATAATATGTTAATGACAAATAATGTTGCTATTGTTACACACAACCATAGTGTAAAACTTTCAGTGTAGCAAGCAACTGTAGCCTAGTGGGTGCGGTGATGAATGAGCAAGGCCCTCTTCCCTTAATTGCTTTGATTGTATGCTGTCACAAATATGTCGCTTTGGATAAAGACATCTGCTAATTGTAAAATGTAAATGCTGATTTATTACACTTCACTGTTGCATATCTTAAATGTCATATATTCTGCTAGAGCACCAGCGCTGGGATTCTGAACTTTCCATCATAAAAAATAGACCACTAAGTCTGTGTTGTGTGAAAAGATTTGGCTAAACAGGTCTTTATCTCTGTGTAAGGAACCTGGTTAGACGCCTGAGGGCGCAGACACAGAAGTGAAGGGTGTGGCTCTCTGCGAATCCAAAGTTTGGGTGTATAAGTGGGGATCAGCAGACTTCAGCAGACATCGGCAGGATCGCAAAATCTGTGATGGGACTGAAGCTTCCAGTGATTAATCTCAGAATAGCTGTCAATCAAAACGGGATTCAGTCTTTCAACTGATCCTCCAATAATCAATAATGCAGAAGCGCCGCATCCAGACCTGCCCACAGTTCCATTCACCCCAGAGATGCTTAGTGTCCAGAGCGAGACAAAATTGCCGCATTTATTCAATGACTGGCGAGTTTCTAAGCAATGACAAAAACTGTTCCATGCAGTCCCGTTGTAGTGAATAGATGAGTAGTGTAGATGTAGTGAACAGCTTCTGTGGGCAAATGCATTGACGTTACGGGAATGTAATAGAAGTAAACCGAATCGAGTCAGTCGATTTGTGATAAGTAGCTGATTCTGAACTAACACGTCTATCAGATAAACATGTTCATTTTTGACATTTTAGGGGAAGCTCAGCCGCCTTCCAGGAGTGGGGGGGAAATTCTGTGTGCAGGGTGGGTGGGGTTATGGAATACATTGAATACTGTATACATACTGTATACATTCTTTCTTAAAGAAATCACCAGTGTACTAGGAGTCTCCAGCAGTGCATTGACTACTCTAAATATGCAGAAAGGGTTGTTAAATGCAAAAAAGAAAAAAAAACACTATACTTTCATTCACTTGCTGTTTTAACACAACTTTATCTGATTCAGGTTTTTGGTGGGTTGGTGAGAGGTGTAAAACTCCCTGAACAAGTCACCAGTCTTGGGTCACAGTCACAGGGCTCATACACTTACACTCATAACTAGTGGCCATTTGGTATGTTCAATTAGCCAGACTGTGAGAGAAAACTCACACAGATATGAGGAAAGCATGCAGACTCCACACAGAAAAGATACAAACCACTGCACCTGGGAAATCGAATTCTGGAATCAGACCCAGGACCTTGCTGTGAGGCAACTGTTCTACCTACCGTGCCACCAGTATAGGAGAGCTTTTTATGGGAAAAAGAGGATGAAAGACAGATTGCACTACTGGCAGTTCAAGTGCACAAAAACTCTATAACATCAGCAATAAAATGTCTGACATCAGCATTGAAATTAACGATGTTCTAAGTAAAACCTTCGCCAGCTGTGGGAAACCTTGGAGATCTGTTTGATTCCTCACTCATCTTCGAGTCTCTCATTACTTCACTAAGCAAATCTGCATTTTTTCATCTGTGTTAAATCTTTCATATTCTCTTGTATTGACTATTGTAATTCAATAAGCTAGAGTACATCTAAAACTGCTGCAAGGGTGCTGATTTTCAAAAAAAAAAAATCTACCCACCTCACACTCATTCTTAAAAAGCTGCAGAGGCTTTCAGTACCTTTGCAGATCAAGTACAAAATATTGCTTATTATATTCAAAACCCTTCATTGTCTGGCCCCGGGGTATCTTGGGGAGCTGCTGTATCACTACATATTTCCTCCCACGTCCTCTGATGGCAGATTTTTCACTCTTCCTGATATTTCCTCTTTTAAGTCACTTGGAGATTTTTTTCAGGCTGGCACAGTGGCTCAGTGGGTAGCACTGTGGCCTCACAGCAAGAAAGTCTGGGTCCTTTGGGTGTGGAGGTTACATTTTACATGTCTGCGTGGGTTTCCTAAAGGAGCTCCGTTTTCATACATTGCATTATAGTGCCAGTCCCAAGCCCTGGGAGGGAGGCTTGGGAAGGGCACCTAGTGTGACAACTATGGCAAATCAGTGATGTGGGTACAAGCCGCTGTGGCGACCCCTGATGGGGGCAGCCAAAAAAGAGAGATTTTTGTCTTTTCTTTGCCACAGTTTTTCTTTTTCTGCTTCTTCATCTGGCTAATTATTATTATCGACTTTCTATTTGAAAGAAATACTGAAGTCTAAATTCTCCTGGGATATAACATCACCACACAACTCTTAGGAAAGGAGAAATATAATTTAGATCAAGGAAAAGTTAAAAATAAGAAATCTTATAAAAGAATCTGAAGGCCCTTTGGGCAATTTCTGATTTCAAAGCTGTAATCGTCTAGGTCAAAAAAGCAAGATTGTGGGAAATGGAACTCATACTGTATTTGCGGATAACTTGCTGAGGTCTTTTCTCCAGCCAGCGGCTGAGTTGTTGGGGTAAATGGAGGCTTCCTCAGGCCTCTAGGTCTCTGGGTCTCTAATCTAAAAAAAGAACTCTGCCTTGCACCAGATCCCACAGCTGCTCTGGTTTCCTGAGACCGCTGTTCCTTTGCATGCTAACTTGGACTGTAAAGTTCTAATGACAGCTTAGATGAGCCATAATTATTCTGTATTACATCCTAGGTTTTAGGAAATATAGAAATTTAGCCAAGCTAGTGAACTGTGTGAGGGAAAGAAAGCAGGTTTAGGAGATAGAACAGTGTGTGTTTAGCTGCTCAGTTTAACGACTTACCTCAGTCACATCATTTAACAGTCAGTGAGTAATGCAGAGAAATAAAAGATTGATTTCTTATTCGATTTGTATTTGGTTTGAGGTTTGGTGCATGTGTGTGTTTGTTGGAATGTGTCTGTGCTATGTTTTCATCCAGTCCTTGTTCCTGTTTGATAACCCTACTAGATAACTCCAGTGCTTCAGGGCTAATACTATTTGGATTGCTCTCTCACTTTGTCTTTCTCTCGCTCTCATTTTGAGTATATCAAATGAGTGAGCAATAAGTGCTCTTTAAACATCTCTGACTCTTCAGGGATTTTCTTTTAAAACACTACTTGTAATAAAATCACATACCACAATGGGTCCAACTGATAATACCACAATAGAAGTGGATCTCTGGATCAGAATGTGCATTATTGTACTGCATATACTCTAGATAGATTAATAAATGATGGCGATTAATATCCATATCGATACAGACTTTACATTTATATTTTGCATTTTACACACAAACGTATACAGCAGGTCAATAAAGTAACTGAGCTTAAAATAATGATTATCCCAAGAATTAAACAAAATAATATTTAATACAACTGGCCTATTATTATTTGTTTTTCATTTACCTACTTATTGCCTGTTTGTTTGCTATGTTTCCCTGGCGATCTTGGTACACCCCTGTAGCACTAAGTTCTAAAGTGTTTATTGCTTCATTTATTTTAATAGACTGCTTTTTCCTGACCAGGATCATGAACTTTGGACATAGCTAATTTTGCAAAGCGATACATAATTAAATTAAATGTAATTAAAATGCATAATTGTCTCCCAACAAATCAGGTTATAATGTTTATACATGCATGAAAGATGGTGTGTTAGTGTGTGTGTGTGTGTGTGTGTATACTTTTGTTTAGTGTATGAACACTGATCAGCTCTATTGTGCACTATCCAGGGAGTGGGGTGAATAGCCTGCTGGTAAGGGGCTCCCACAGTGAAGACGTTCCCACAGATATAGACATCACACTCATACACACACACACACACACAATCACCAGTGTGACCAGTGTCAACACAGTCACAATCAAGACCAAAAAAATAAGTAACCCCTACCTGCTAAAACCAAGACAGGACCAATACTAATAAAATTACATAATAAAACATTATTATAAAACATTCTTATAATGCAGAAAATTTAGACTATGCTGTCAATGTGTGTGTGTGTGTGAATAAACATAAAATAAAATCATATAAAATAAATAGCTAAATAAGTTCTAAGATAAATTGTGATTACGTGCATCAATGGCCCTGTGAACAGTTTACCACTGGAAGGAACTCATCAAGAAATAGAATAGGATGAAACAACACTGCTCATTTTGGTTTAAACATTGACCCTAAATTATAGGATTAAATAAATTGATAATTCTGAAGTTTTAGGGTGTAAATATATCCAGTTTAATAATAGTGTATGTTTAGCAGCATTTTAAAAGACGATTAACAGTTTTTAAACAAATTAATGATTAAGGGGCTTGCTCAAGGCCCAAACTGGCAACCTGGCAGTGGTTGTGTTTGAACCTGGAACCTTATGAATACTAATCCAGTGCTTTCACAGCTAGGCTCCAAAAACAAGACAGTAGTAATTTATTATGTAATAAGTCCCATTTTCAGTGATGATTATGAAAAACTGCTTATAAAAAGTTTAGTTCAGTTCAGTTCATCGTCTTTAACCCCTTTACCTAATTAGGGTTGTGGAGGGTTGCTGGAGCCTATCCCAGCTATTCATCACAGGTACCTACAGGACAATTCAGAGTCTCCAATCACCCTGTTAGCATGTCTTTGGACTGTGGGAGGAAACTGGATTACCCAGAGGAAATCCCAGAAAGGACCTAGATCGTCCCACCTGGGGATTAAACCCAGGACCTTCTCGCTGTGAGGCGACATTGCTACCCACTAAGCCATCGTGCCACCCCATATTAAAAATCATCATTAAAATAGCACACAAATTGAAGCATAAAAAATATGAAATTATAATATAGGGGTAGATTAAATGTATTTATTTGACATTCATACATTTACACAAATACAGTACAATTAAATGTTTTCCACGGATGCTGCTTCATCAAAGCAAAGGGACAGTCATTACACAGCAGAATACGAGGGTGTGAACAGTCTTATTCAAGGCAATTTAAACCCACACTTTTCAGTTAACAACCTACAGCTTTCCCTACTAGGCTACAACTGTCTGGACATTGACCTTGTGACAATAATAAATGACATGGAAGCTGTAAACAAAAATAGTAATAATAAATCAACGCACAAATACGCACTCTCAGCACAGATCACAGATCTATAAAGGTAAACCTATATGTAAAAATATCTCGTGATTGTATGCCCATTAAGAAATGAAGCGAGTACATATTTTATAGGAGTACTGTATTGCTGATGCTAAACATTTCTGGTGGGTTGCTGTGGTGATGTGTCTTTGGTGCCCCCTAATGATCTCATAAAGAAGTTGATTTGAGCCTCATACTAACCAAAAAACAAAAACAAGCCCCTCCCCAAAAAAAAAAAAAAAAAATGAAAAGAAGTTCAAGACTAAAGGACATTTTAAATTAATAGCCTTGATTGGGATGTAGCTGTAAGTAGAGCACCAATGGCTTCGTGGGTAGAACTTTAGGCTATCAGTCAGGAGATCATCAGTTTTGAATCCAGCCTCCACTATGCCGTCACTGTTCTGTCTCTTGAGCAAGGTTCTTAACCCTCTCTGGTCAAGAACGGCCTACAAACTCTCTGACCCCAGCTTTCAAAAAAGCCGGATATGTGGAAAATAATTTCATTCCTCTGTACATGTGTAAATTTACTCTTCTTTGGATGTGTTGACTGAATTGTGTCATCCTTTTCGTTCTTTTGAGTTCTCTGATCAGTGGTTATGTTAACCAAAGCTGCACTGGATTCCACATGAAGAACTAAGTGTCCAGTCTTTGCAGGTTTGTCAAAGACAAAGAAAACTCTGACCCAATCTGCCTCAAACAAGCTTCATATGTTTGACAAATAAAGGCATTTTCTTTGAATATAAATTGAAATTTTAACTATAAAACTAAAACACACCTAAATATGTTTTACATGTCGCAATGTGTGCTTTAAGATTAAAATATGACTTTATGAAAGCATTGCTAAGTAGAGCAATATAAAGAGTTGGATGGAGAGAAAGACAGAAATGTAATAGGGTTCCTGTAGAGATGAAAAGACAGCAAAAACCCCCGTCTCTCTCAGCATGGATAAATATTTGGGATAATCCCGGTTTTCTCATGTAAAGTGGGAGAAACACACACACACCCACACATATTTCATTAAACATGAATTTGACGAACACCTATTTTCTTGCACAAAATACATGTAATGTCAGACTCACTTGTGAAATTAACTCAAAAGACATAGAATCTCCTCAACACCCCCCTACACACTTCACAACTGATGCTTATATGTGTCTTAATCTGTAGACCCAAGATCTCGCTTTTAATCACAAGTGCAAGAAAAGAGGTGGAGGCAATGGGGAGCTCATCCACAAAAGTTGCTTTGGAGTAAGGATTTAGTTGATGATTTCATAAGGAATGCTTGAGTGTGCAGCGATAGCCCCCTCCTCTCCTCCACTCGCCTCCAATCCTCTCTTCAGTCCTCCTCTTCCCTCCCAGACGGTCATTTGCTCTGCCGGGGGTGTTTGTGTTCAGAAAAGACCTTTTTTCATTTTGTGGCGGAGCACAATAGAGCACCCCACCTCTACGTACACACACCCACCCACACACGCTCTTCATCACTCTGCTCTCACTACCTCACACTGCACTAACACTCCCAGGACACTATTCTCAACACAGAAATCCACATTGTCTGTGTGTGAATGGGCTTTGTATCAGTTTGAAATGGTTTATACCACTTGATAAAGCAGCTATAGTTCATCAACCAAAGCTATCTTTTTCATGGATCTTCACTGAGCTTAAAGACGTACATATTACCATACTCTCGTCCATGCTCATCTCTTCTGCAAATTTTAGACAGCCTGAGTGTGATCAAGCAGAAACAGTGTGGCAGGCCAAACCCATTTTGGTTTAATCCCCTAGCATATAAAATAAATAATAAAGACAACTGTAAAATACAACAGAAGGAATTCTTTTTAATTCCTTATTTATACACGTCCACTGGCTTTTCAGTTTCTCATGCAAATAAAGCTTGAAATTAGTATTTTCTTACCCAACAAGTTAATACAGTTTCCCAATGCCAGGTTGTTAATGTAAAATAAAATAATAGCCAACAAACCAGACCGAATGAATCAATCAATAAACAAGTACACACAAGTCTACACCGCCAGTCACCAGCAGGGGGCCAGGGCGGTGAAGAAAGAGAGCTGCTAAGAGCAGCTCTCAGAACTCAGTCTCCCAGAAGCCTAAGTGCTAATTATAGCTGATCACAGCTAATAAGAAACACCTGCTGGGCTCTGCACAAAAACCCACTCAAGCACTTTGCTCAGTGCTGCATCTTTGTAGAGAGGCAGACGGTATGGTGTTAGCACTGTTGGGTATAAGTATAAAAAAAATAAAAGGAAAGAAAGCATAAATAAATGAAAAGGACGGAAATAGCAGAAAGCTGAAGCAAAGATAAAGAAATAAATGGATCACAATAGAAATTGGAGAAACAGATTAACTGAGGTTCAAACTCAGTAAAAGAAAAGGAACAGTTTAAACAGGGTGAGTTGAGCTTAAAGGGTTCAGCTCACTATGTATTACCTTTTGAGGAAATAACATTTTTAGTTCAAGGAGAGTTCCCAGCTTTAAGGCTGAGAATAGTTTTCGGCGTTTCCTTTGTTTGCCATTCCCACCTTTTTGCTCACCATCTTTTTAGAGCTTTTTCCACCCGTGTTTCTCCACCTGAGTGATTCACAGTAGATCAGTGATAAAGCACTGCTCCTTGGTGCAGGAGGTTGCTGGTTCCAATCCTAGTCTCCAGCCCTCATAACTGTAAACACCCAAGCACTTCAACACTTAAAACAATATTTTCCTGGTTAGAAGAAATCACACTCTAACAGGTCCAGTGCTGTTTGTAAATTCTGGGTGCAAGGCAGGAATGCACATAATAAACCCTTTACTCATGCAAGCGTACAATAAATTAATTGTCTGAATTTGTGGCTGAAGTATGATTCATTTCAATAGAACTGTTTTAAAAATATTTGTATTCATAAATCTCATTACGAGTTTCATTTCCTCAACACATGTCAGTAACATTGATATTGGGCAAGAAAGAACCGGTAATGTTATGATTGGGTATGAAAGGAGCGTGAAAACGGTATGCTTTGTGAATCCTCCATACCTGCACAGATAAGCCTTGACGGCATAAATAAATTCCACTGTGATGAAAAAAACCTGGGGATCTTTTTAACATTTCACTTGCTCACACACACACACAAACCTAATAGTGTTTCTATTTTTTAGTAAGCCTCCTACTTTTGTCTGTGCATGTGTATCTATCTCTCACTTTGTTTCTCCATGTTATTTGGATTGTGGACCATTTACACTACAGTGTCCACCACACATGTAGTTAAAGGCTTGCTCAGGGGCCCTGAAATGGCAGTTTGGATGAACTTTAATTTTGAGTTTGCCTTGACAATGACACATGCTTAAATATCGGACATCGCAAAAAGTGAATCATTCTTGGATTGTCTATTTATACATATTCATAGCAGCCTCATCATTTTGAATCTCTCAATACAGTGAAACTTTTCACTTTGATTTCACCCATCTCCTCTGTTTTTGAAATGTGTTTACAGATGGATCACATATTTTTGTATTATTGAATTTTACACTTTTAACATTTTTAGAAATAGACTATGAAAACTTCAGGTAAGTGTTTCTAATAAAATGCTTAAATCTAAGTGAGTTATTTAGAAAGATAAGGTCATTTACTCCTTGCTTAGGCCACCTAATAGGACACATCCTCACAGACCGGCAGAGCATCTGCACATACAATTACCCTATAAACAAGACGTTTAAGATAACGAGGTGAGAGTCAGGACTAAAATTAGCATAACTGATTTGCATAATTAACACTCAGCCAACCAGACTGTAAAAAAGTATTTTCTCTGACTCCATCTGATTTTAACCAGAAGCTCATTTCTTCATTTCCATGCTGGATTCTCTGCCAGTCAATTCTCATCCTGGCTCTTGAATCTTCTTTTAAATTCATAGTATTTTAAAAAATTCTTTTTTCATTTTACTTTCTCTCTCTCTTTTTATTTCTGTCTTATATATCGCCCGATGTGTTTCTCCTCATATTAGTAAGCCCTTTGCAGATTAAAGAACGTGCTCAATGCAGTGCTCCATAATGAGGTTTGTCTGTCTTTCAAAACTCATCTCCCTTGTTCTGTTCCCACCAGGTTCATTGAAAGGGCAATCTTCCTCTCTACCATATAAATGACAAGCAGAAGGAGAGAAGGGAAAGGATGCAGGTATTTTCAGGTAAGAGTTTCCCTCGGGAAGAGGATTTATACTCTCTATAAAGCTTGCACATCTAAGCTCATTACCCTTTCTGTCCCAGGTTGCTTTTCTAAGCAATAAAAGACGAGACTAGATGCTTCTTATAAATATAAAATAAAAACTGAATTGCCTCTCTTTAACTTGGATAATTACTTTAAAAGTTGGATTTTCAAGTTTAGTACTAAGAATAAATCATGTCAAAGTTATTTCAATAGAAGCACAAAATGCAAACCCTTTACCACACACTGTTAAGCCCTACCTAGTTCACAGACGTGAAACTGCATCACAAATCATGAAATGAGCCGGTTATCATGTTCAATTCAAGATTTCATATTTTAAATTCAAGTTCCACACGTTTAAAGGTTAATTTGGACTATGGGGCAGCAATTCAGTTAGCAATTGGGAAGTCAAATATTCGAAGATGTCACAATGTAAAGCAGTTAAAGACAACGCTCAGGTAACTGTTTCTAACTGAGTTCGGAAAACTCTCAGACAATTCTCTGGACACAGAGAGTAAATTGTATCAAAACACGGATGAGATTTTTTTATCATAGCCTTTAGCATTGCTAAATGTTACACTCAGCCATTTAGGTAGATGTACTGTGCTGTTTATTGTAGCTTCCACTTATGTCATTCATTTCATGAGAATCTATGTAATATAATGACTGCTGGGAAATGTGCCACTTTTCTTTAAAAATATGTAAAATTTGTGAATCATGATAAATGAGGCCTGTGAATTTTCCTGTGAATCTAGTGGGACCCAACACATTCGCTTCAAAACCAGAAGTATTGATCAAACCTAACGTAAACTGCTAAACTATTTACAATGATTTTTTTTCATGGCTTGATTGAATGAATTCCAAATGTACAATGACCCAAGAATCCTGTTTGGACTGTTTAAAACATGTCCATCTCACTCGCTCTGTCTCTCTCACTGTGCCTGGTTTCTGTTTAACCTCACTCAGTATCCAACATGAGGGTAAAAGCAGGGTGCAGTTTTTGGCTGGACTCTATGTTTATTCTGACCCTACCAGTGTGCTGTTTGTCGGCACTGAGATCACCGGAGACAGAGGTCGTACTGGCGATGTCAGTCTGTCTATACTCAGTGGTGTACAGATGGACTGTTACCTCTATTCACATGACACATTAATATACACAACACTATTAGCTAAAAATGCACACCAAGTACCTAATAAGGAGAAGAGCCACACTTAAAAACAAGAATACTGTTTCAAACAGAATACTGTTCAATTTATTTGGGGTACATATCTACTACATACTTTGTACTCCAAAACAATCTAAATGTGTAGTGTAGAGACATTTTATGTAACAAATGTTTACAAGCAGTTTGGATACAGGTGCAGATTTTATAACAATCTGTGTAAGCAGTACATACAAACACAATCCACAATACTTAAATACTGGAATTTTAATAACTACGGTAATTTAATTTTTACTGGCGTACCTAATCAAAGTAACTGTCATTTTACTTATGGATAATTCTAAATAAAATACTCTACTAAACACACTCAACATTGGGACAACACTCTTAAAATAATATAAATATTCAAGTTGCACCATGGTAATTTAAATATAGCTAAATGCAGATAATTACAGCATCAGTGCTCATGGCATGGCACTCATATATTTCACTATGTGAAGATATCATTGATGACTTTATATTAGAATTTTTAGGAGATATATGCTGACACCAAGGGGACAGAAGTTTTTTACTGGCAAGTTTATGGTTATTTCAGCAACATAATGGCAGGTTTTACTCTACACAAATTGGAAATGAAAACTGCAGGGGTACTGCAACTTGAAATGTCTTTGCAGCCACGGAGTCCTGACAATGGTCTAGATTTGTCTCTTGTTAAAATGGCACAGCAAAACAGGAAAATCAAGTAACCTCAGACTGTTCAGAAGTGGAAATTTTGTATCAAGCAAGCATAGATGTTAAAACTCCATCAATTTGCATTGTAGTGCAGTTAATGGGAAATGTGAAAGGACATTTAATCATACTTCCACAATACATAGAGTAGGCAATACATAGTGGGTGGCTTCTGAATGATCTGAGTTAACAAAGCAGAGTATATGTGCTTATTTAGTTGATATGTATGTGTCAATAGAAGGGAATACTTTTAGAAATCAAGCCATGTTGACCTGCAGTGACTAAAACTGGAAAAGTGAGGTGCCTCATTTAGTGCAGACACTTTTTACTGTCTCATATTTGTCCTCACAATGTTACCTTGACTGGCAGGAAGAGTACCCTCCCTATATATCACTCAATACTGGATACAACAAACAGGGATTTTTAAACCTGATTTATTTGCTTGTTCTTTGTTGGAGAGCAACACCTGGATTGTGTTTGAAAGTTGGAAGATGACTGTAGAGGAAGGGAGGCTTAGTTTTGCCTGGCAGTTTTGCATCTTAAACATAAGGCAGACATATGAAAGACTGCAATACGCTGTATCAGCTGAGCCCAGATAGCTCAAAGTAGAACATCCTTACAGATAATAAGCAAGGCACACGATCACACAGTGGGGCTTTGTGCTGCTTTCAGATTAAAAGTGCCACTAATAGGAGGTTTCTTAGTTTTGCTGATGTTCCTCCCCACACCAGTCCCTAACTTCTCATTATGTGGAATCCCAAAGTCAAACTATTTTGCACTTAGAAAAGCTTAACTGCCTGGGTGTGTTTTAAAGGTGGTATTATTTAATATTTCTTTCAATCGATTGATTTCCCAAGAATTAGATCTGCCAACAGAAAACAGTCCAGATGCTAGTTTCAAAACCTTATGATGCTGCCATGATTGTTTTTTTTCTGTCATACAACAAATATTGAACGATTAACCAATCACCAGTATATGAACGAATAAACAATAATCCATTACATTTAAGATGTGATTTATTATGAAATCAATCATATTTGCTGTATTGCCCCCACTGCTAATAAAGGTGCAGCTATCATTTGTGGTGCACACATTTATTTCACGGTAATTTCTAAATGTTTGCTCAAGCACAGCAAATTCACATGTCAAGGTACTGAAGAAAAATCTAAATGAAAAAGAGACAAGATAACAAACACAAAAACATTTACAGCCTTTAATGAAAAAAGAAAAGCCATGTCATGCTGCCCCCAGAGTAATCCCTTTTCCCAAAGGTGATTCATTATAAGGCCCAAAACACCATGACACTGGGGTGAGTTTGAAGAAAACTAATGAACTATATCGTTGTACAGTGGAAGTCCTGACCAAGCTGCCCACTATCACTCAGGAAAAGCTGTGTCTCAGCTAAAGAGCTAGCAAGTGAAAGAGTTGGAAACCGTTATATACTTAAAAACCTGATGCAAATGGACCTTTTCACAGTGCAGAACATTGTCAATCAAGATAGACTGACAAATCGATCATCTGTGCCTCCAAACCCCCTCTGCTAGCTAAACGGAGAAAGGCAGTAGGACAAAAATCTTAACTCATTCAACAGCCATCACATACACATCTTGATGCACTTAACAGCAGATATTTTAGCCGCTTTGAACTAAAGCTGGTCCACAGGATTAAATATTTTTCTGAATGTACAAATGTGAGCCTATTCTCACCTCCACACAAACACACTTATCAGAGTCTTTTCTCTTTTTGTTCTTTCTGTGAGCATTACAGGAAGATGGAGTCTATTTTAATTGGTAGTGAAAGGAGTGTAAGGTTGTTAGTCTGATAATAAGGAAACAGGAAATAGATAAGAGCAGGATAATCAGTTCCTGTGTTTATTGGGAGTTGCCTTCTCAGTGCTGCTAAAAGAAAAGGTTGTTAAAAAAAAATGGGTGCACGGTGAAACTGATATCATGTGTCGTGGGAAATTGTGGGAAATGTGTATTTAATAGTACATGTGGCTTAAACTTATTCATTAGACTGGGGTGTTAATTAATTCAGGCTCTTTGGCGCAGTGGAGGGCACATTTGTCTTTTAAAGTTTGTGAGTTTGAGTCCCACCAGAGTTAAGCTTTTTCCTGAAATTTCTTTCGGGATCAATAAAGTGTTATCTTAATAATTTCTGGAAGTTTCCTTTCAAACCACATACTTTTTTGTACCTATGTTCTTCATTATTCTGTATCAACTGGGTAGATTATAATCACACAACAATTAAGAATAATAATTTTGTGTTGTATAAAAGTCTATAATGTTCGATCACATGATGGCTTCAATGTTGTTAGAAGTGAGATTATGCTATCGAGGTAAGCAGGCTTTCTATACCACTGAATTTAAATACATGTACATTCTGCAAATGTAAGTATTCACCCCAGCAGATTATGTCCTACTACACATAAATGTTTTAATTATCCAGACAGAAGAAACCACCATCCTAATGTGAAGCCACACGTAAAAGTAATCATTCTTTCACAGACTATTGTCACTAATTTTTGCAATTGAGTTAAATACACTAAACAGATGTTAAGCTTTTCCTTGCAATAGTTAATGGTCAAATATTTAGCAGTTCAAGTTCAATGTCAAACACAGTCATCAACAATTTAGTATCTTCAGTATTTCTTTCATGTCTTTGGACTCTTGGAGGAAACTTACACAGACTGACCCAAGACCCAGACTTACTATGTTGTTTTCTGACAATATGATAAAATGTATTACCTACTATATTAGCTTACGGTGCTTACATCTCTATTGGAGATGCTCTGGCCCAGTCGTCTAGCTATCTCAATTTGGTCCTTGTCAAACTATCACAAATACTTACAATTTTCTTGCTTCTAACATCAACTTTAAGAATAAAATGTTCTCTTGCTGCCTAATATACCCCACCCACTAACAGATACAGTGATGGAACGATAATGAATTATTCCCTTCACCTGTCATTTGGACAATTTTGAAGGTGGTGTTTTGAATTTATTACATCAGTGTTTGTACTTTGTAAGGATTGAGCTTGTGATTGATAGCTGTGTGTATTGTTTTGGTAGAAGGAAGCAGAATGCTATTTTGCAAGATATTTCGGGGGTTTTGACAAAGTACTTAACTTGTTTGGAGTAAAACTAACTTTCTGATCATTCAACGGCTTTCTTTATGCTTCTTAACAGATGCTGTGTTAAGCTCAGCAGCAGTTTGGCATTTGCCTAGCCTGCTTTCAGACACATGTGGTGGTTAGAAAAAGAAAACCATGTGACATATGACCTTGGTTGCTGTGGTCACTGACCCTGCAGTTATTAGATTGATATTTGGCGGGACATGTATTAATGGGAGCTGTGCTGTCGCTCTCTTTCATTCTTTCTCTAGCTTTATTCTTTCATACTCAGCCAGTGTATTAGCGAGTTTTGATATGTCTGACAGATCCTATTCAGAGCTCTGCCAAATGTAAACAGAGATTTTTTTTTCTCTCCCACTGTACCCACCCTGCCTCTCAGCATGTGGATGGAGTTTGTCATCTTTATTGATATGTGCAGAATAGAAACCTTTGTCCCTTTTTTGTCCCTAATATTCAAATTCATAACAAAATATACAGTTTATGTCTTGATGCAGGTCATTTTACTGGTTAGTTGTAATCATTTTAGTCACTATTACTATTAATTTTCCATGCGTCACTGATTTATTGAGAAAATTGAACTATGCATTTGATAATATGATAAATAAAATGTATTACTATTTATTTATTTATTTTATATAAATTTGAGCATGCGTGATTTGTGTAGATCTTATTCATTAAGTCTATTCTCCAGGCCACCCAAGGAGAATGGTTCTCACGGGTACTCACTAATAAAGAATAATATTTATTGAAGATGATAATGACTGTGAAGAAGAGGATTTACAGCTCAGCGGATAGCACGGGCACTTGCATGGCATCTTATTACTTTTAGAAGAACAGTAATTACAGTTGTTAAAAGTAACAACACTCAGTAAAACACTTGCATGGCTCTACATGTGGTGAACTGTTTTGATGCTGAGAATATTGCTCTTGTATTGGCTACTTTTTCATCCTCCCTCCTTCGTGTACAGTACTGTATTGGTGCATCTGGTACTTGTCACCATCCCAAGCCTTTTTCTCCTCCATGGTAGATTTGTATTATGGAAATTAAGCTGAATTTACATTAAAATGCATTTTACAAAATTAAATTATATTGTTTTTAATGAATTTGCATTAAAACACACAGGAAAAATATAAATTGCCATGAAAAAAATGCAGAGGATATTTAATGAATTCTGCAAATTTGGGGGGGTTTCAGCAAATTAATGATCGTTAGGTTCAAAGGGAAATAATTCCGCAAATCCTGACCCACGAATTAGCAGGGGTTCACTGTATACATATACAATATATAACATTGAACCTTCCAGATTTCTTTTCTTAATTGTCAGAACAAATATGTTGGGAGAACACAAAACTTTAGTACAGATTTTTGTGTCATTGCTCATTATTATTTGTCGTCTTCCACAACTGTCACTGTTCATGCATGCCATCGCTGTCACTGAGAGCTTTCTGCAAAAATCATATTTTTATGTTGTGGTTTTAATGTACTCTGAGTTTTTCATGTTTGTACTCCATTTATGATGACAGGCTATATGAGGCTATATGTCTTTCTGGAAAGAAAGGAAGCAAAGCGAGTAGAATACATGTTGTAATAAAGATGTTTCATTCTACTATAACCATTTTAAGTTAGATTTTCTGAGCTGTTGCAGTCACTTTTTAAAACTTTAATCATTTTAAGATTTTCTGAAGTGGGAATACACTTTTTAAAAATATTTTTCTGGGACAGTGTTATAATATATGACAAATATCAAAAATACTCTTTCCTCATGTATTAACATTCATGTCTCCTCTGGATATATGAAATACCAATAATACTCAGAATAAATGTACGTATTAAACATACATTAACATATATGAATATAGGTTGTATGCTAACATGTTTTTTTCTAATTTTCAAACATTCATGTCATTCAAAAAAGATTTATTCTTCCTTCTTGCTGATGCCACAATATTCATATTTAATGAGTCTTCAAAAACCCAGTGTACTCTCTAAACATAAAGCATTTTGGGCTTGTCGGTGACAAAGTAATCGTTTTCAGTACAGGGACGGATATGTTAGTTGATACTAGAGTGTTGTGCCACCTCATGCTATTGGTTTGAATGGCATAATGCTAAATGTGTTAGCTTAGTAATTTGAAATCCAATGTAATTGTTGTCTTTGTAGTGCGTTCTGACTTATGTCAATGACTTCTAGAGAATCCTGTCTACCAAGGAAGCTGCCTATGTATGCAGTGAGGCAGCAAGGTAGCTTGCTAGGTTTGCTACTATATAAATCTGTGAACCCTCGGTTATTTGCCGTTCAGGATTTGCGGACTTACTCGTTCAGAATTTCTACATTTTGTTTGTTTACAATGTGTTACTTTGTACAAGACGATATTAATCGTTTTGTTGACTTGGCTGTCCAGGTGAGATTTCCGAGAAGCTTAAACTCAGCAGTAATTAACTCAGCAGTACTGCTAGTACTGTATTAACTTTATTTCCAGCTTTGCTAATTTTAGTAATATTGATATTACTACTGACATTAATGTTTTCATCAGTTTTAGTATTGTTTTAGTTTGGCTCAGATCTTTTATTGCCGCTGTCATCAGCAACTATGCTTCATCAAGAGATTGTTCATCTCTTGATTTTCATACTTTTGTTTCAGTTGGGCCAAATTCTGATGTTCCATTTGGTTAGCTTGTTGTTTATCTCGGTCTAGGCAGCTGAAATATTTATGTTCTATGTTGCCACATTAAAAATGATGTAAATTCTCAGTGTTAGCCGAAACGGTGTTGTTTGCACAGAAAGTTTATGTTTAGAGCTTGTTTCTGGTTGTAATAACACTTGTATTACAACCTATAATAAACACATGCCTGCGGAAAGATTGCATATATTACCACAGAATTGTTGCAACCTAGAGGAATTATTTTGATTTCACTAGCAAACTTCCTGAAATGTGTCAGCTCTCTTTCAAAAAATTCATTTTTCATGAAAGGCAGGACATTTGATATGTCTGTCTTCCTAACCGGCGCACCATAACTCTCTTTACCCACATTTAATCTGCAATCAGTTTCCAAAACAAATGTTCTTTCTTCAGGATAACCACTACAGCTCAGTTCATTCCAGATGCCAAAATGACAGAATCACAGACTGCTTGCTCTCCTATCAGCTTCCAGAAGCACACCCCTGTCCAATATACACCTGAAACCATGATGATAAGACAACACCTTCAGCCCAATTGTAAGCTTGTTCGTGTCTAAGAGAAAGGAATACAAAGAAACTGAAATAGATGGGTTAGGGAGAATAGCAAGATGCCAAAAACTCCTTACGTCCCTCAGGGAGAGAGAGAGTGTAATGCAGGTGGAAGCCATTGTATTAGCACTTCAAACGTGAGGTGCCAAAACATCCTTCTAATTCCTTCACACTTCAGCGAGGGGTGTGTGTGTGGGGGGGGGGGGGGTGTCATTGGTGCTTTTTTTATATTTTTATGAAAGGGAATAAAAGTGAATAAAATAATATAATATATAATAAGCTCTTATGAATAAAATTGAACAACTATGAGGAAATGTATGTAAAAGATGAGACACTTGGGCAAAAGGAAATGTGTTGAAAACAAAAATGAAAGGAGAAAGAGGAGAGGACATTCATCCATTTTCATCGAAGGATGGAGTCAAGGAGGTAGAGAGGAAATGCAAGCGGGTAATGCAATTTAGAGAGGAAGATAAGAATTATGTGAGATTCACATTTCCTGGGTCATTAGAGAGAATACATTTCTCCCCTATGAACCCAGATCAAGTTTTTGCTGTTTTATTATTTCTGTTGTGCATGACCTCAGGTTTTTGAATTATTAAATTTTATTATTTCTCTTGTTCATTGATAAGTGTAACCACTGTGTAAACCTGTTGATGTTTCCTGCTGCCTTGACTTATAATTTGCTTAGATTTAAAGTGTCAGAGCTGGCAATCAATGGGACAATTGTAAGTGTGCAGGGTGCGATGTTGCCAAAGTTTTTAACTACAGTCAATGTGTTCATTTGTACAACCTCTGTACTTTTGTATACCTTTCCACTGTACATCTGTTACTCTTAAATCGAATGCGGATCTCCAACAGTATGTGGGCCCGGGTGTCAGTGCTTCTTTGTAAACCGGCCCAAAACACATGG
The DNA here is from genome assembly GCA_034509265.1 of Microcambeva bendego. NCBI lineage: Eukaryota > Metazoa > Chordata > Actinopteri > Siluriformes > Trichomycteridae > Microcambeva > Microcambeva bendego. The sequence goes on from JAYDZG010000039.1 coordinate 19,980,652, forward strand.
AAATCTAATTGGTTTTCGCGATGCTATGGCAACACCACCGCTTCATGCTGTCGTCTGGATTTAAAACAACAGTGGCCATTCTGAAAGGTGCGAGTGAGTGTGTGTGTCAGTGATAGATGAACTGCAGTGTGCTTTGTAGATCTACAACTCTGTCTGACTGCACTACAAACCAACCACTGTTTGAATGGCTGTTTTAACGTTTTTACTCCTTACTTCCCACAGGCGGGCCAAGCAAGAGAATGGAGGACCCAGAAAAAAGGCAGAGGAAGAGGCCGGGAGGAAGAAAAAGAGACAGATTGGCGAAAAGTATTTTGTGGCGGGCAAAACACAAAGAGCTGATTCAGAGCTTGGTCTGCACCTGCTTCCATACACTGTACAAAAACAACACACATTTCATGTTCTCAACACCAGGCTTTGGATATATGTCTGCTTTGGTTCATTTTCGTGCATTTTATTGTTAAGTATATTAGCAAAAAAACGAAACTGTTACAACCTTTATGTAACTGGCAAACGCTCAATGTTTTATTGAACACAGCTAATGTTATACTTTATATGGTTAAATATAACTATACGGGGTGGTCTTGGTCCTTTATGTTTGGAGTCTGCATGTTCTCCCCGTGTCTGTGGGGGTTTCCTCTGACAGCTTTAGTTTCCTTCCACAGTCCAAAAACATGAAAGTGCTATGAATTGGAGTTACAAAATTGACCATGACTGTGTTTGATGAAACCTTCTGAACTGATGAATCTTCTAAACTGTTGGGTCTGTCATGAATGTAACCAAGAGTGTGAAACAATGTTAAAATTCAAATAAACAAGCAATTGTGTCCAAACTGAATTTTGCTAAACCTTAATTTTTGCATGTCACCGTATCTGTTCCTTTAACTGACAATATCTAATCCATCAGTACTATTTCACAGTGTTGCTGGCTCCTTTATTGGCAACCTGCGCCACTCTTTGAAACAACTATTCTCCAACACTGCTGATGACAGAACTCTATCTGTTTTTTGGGAACTCAGCCATTGCACTTATCAGCCATCATGACAGAACCAACCAGGACAGGTATGACTGCCTCTTCTGGTGCATGCAACATGTTTCATCCATGTTTGTCGCAGGTTGTGCC
>JAYDZG010000039.1:20071597-20088656 GCA_034509265.1 Microcambeva bendego
TACATAAAGCATGCTGCATTAATGGCACCTTGCATCAGCAGCGACTTACCTTTTTCAGAGGCAGGACTCGAATTACGCACATAGTAGAAATAGTTTCACTTCATGCTGAGCATGGGGCTGCAGTCCAAATCCATTTCAAGGCCTCAGATGTTATGACTTCAGTATGTAAACCGCATATCTCATTCTGGGTGTCCTCTCTGGCTCCCTGTTTCCGAGCTTAATGTCAGTCTAATTACAGGCCTGATTCCAATTTGGAACGAGCTCCCTTCATTTGCTCCCTTGTGTGCTTCTCATTTTTTATTTTTAATGTATTTGATTTATAAACCTTTTGCACTGGTATTTTGTACTGAAACATCAGTCATGTGGTTAGGAACTGTCTTGTGCTGCCTGGTAGTCTAACATCATGTCTTTAGATTGAGTGTATTCTAACGGTTTTAGAGTGACATTCCATGTAAACCCTTCACACACCAGTTGGCAATCTCTGGTTGATAGTCCAAAGCTGTACCACAGAGGCTTTTCATCAACTCATTTATTTTCTAGGGATAATTTACAGAGACTTGTAAAGAAACCCAGAAACTTACGAGATCGAATCTCACATCTGCCAAAATTAAATTATTGGAACATGTTATTATGGCGGCTCCTGTTAGGGATTGCCAGCTGCATTATCGACTTGGCATATTTTTTACACCAGACACAACCCTCCTTAATTATCCGGGTTTATGCATCCTAGTGGCTAGGTACCTATGGTATAATTCAGTGTCTCCAGTTGACCTGAGTACATGTTTTTAGACTGAAGGAAACCGGAGCTCCAGGAGGAAACCCATTGGATCATATGCAGGATCTTCTTGCTGTTCTGAGATTGTTCTGGGAATGCAATTTCAGAGTGGTCTTATGCAGATATGTGATCAGATAGAACTCCAAAACAAAAAAAAACAAGTTCAGACCATTTTAAATACTCGTCTTAAATCTTTAATTAAGTCTTGTTTCACACAAACTAATTCATGTCATGTTTCACTCTCTAGATTAGACACATCAAAGGTCATGAGCACCACCATGTCGTTAGTGTCCGAAGTGGCAGCGGTCAGTCTGACTTGTGTAACTTTTCCCGTAAAGACCTCGCCCTCCCACACCCTGCTCTTATTCATACTAAGATCTGTTCGCCCCTCTACCAGCACGCTCACTCTTCGTGCCCAAGGCACCCGTACTCTGAAACGAACCCAGCTCTGCGACGCCAGCAATCCGGCGCGAGGTTCCAGCAGCACGCAGCCTTTCCCCCACGCCGAATACACTAAGGGGAACGGATCTCCACGTCGCTCACAGACGCTCCGTAGGACGTAGTCGCACAGCGGTGTGTAGTCCTGCTGAGGCGGCGCTCGTCCGTACAGACCCAGGCGATATGCTCCAGGACCTGGTAGGGACACGCTGACTGTCACTTTGCTGTCTGTGAATGTGAGTAGGACGTGGCGTGACAGTGGAAAGATGGGCTGGTTTTTCTGGTCCTTCTGAGATGGGCCTGCATTTAGAACTGCATGGATTTGCTGCTCTGATGATGAGAAGTGGAAGGTGATGTTACATCGCCCCTGTGGCATGTTCACTAACGCCCCTGTATGGCTGAAGTTGAACAATCCGGCTGCTTGGGTGCGGATTCCTGGGCCGCACCATGGGCCGAGATCTGAAGGGTGCAGCATGTTTGGTTTCACTTCTGGTCCCTTATGCCTCAGCAAGAAATTGCCTACGTTCTGAAACGATCCGTTTCCATCGTCATAATCACGAACGAATATGGAAAGCCGGTAATAACCGCTGTATGGACAGAGCACGTTACATATGAGTTGTTCTGCGGAGATTTGCAATGCCAGGCAGCGTTTAGACAAAGCAGGGTCCAGCCTGGGGTGTATGAGCTCACAGACCATCATCAGGGGACGAGACGTATGTAGCACTACATCACACTCTCCTGCATCGCACACCTCCAAGGCGTCTTTGCCCTGGACACTGCAGCCTTTCACTCCCAATGCACGCGCTCCTGATCCTAACCCCCAGCTCAAATAGGGGTTACCAGGTAGAGGCTGACTCCGTTGGACAGCTGGACACTCCAGTTCAAGAGTGCACACCCAGAGCAGAGTCCCAGAGTCACCCTCTGGCCGAGCAAAAAGCTTTAGTTCATAGTCTCCGGGCTCTGGGGGCAGCAGGCGCAGATTCATGCCCTGCGTCGTCACTGACAGCAGACCACAGGAGCCATCGACCTCACGCTGCCCTGTGGCTTGTTTCTTAGAGTTCCGCTGTCTCAGTTCGTAGGCGAAGGTCATCGGTCTGCATGAGCTCATGGACACTGTTGTCTCCCCGTCATCTGTGGGACAACAAATCTGCAGTTTAATAAAACACAGCAGTGCAGCCTTGCTATTCAGCTTCATTCATCATTCATTCGCTGTCTGGTTTACCACCGTTTTGTCCTTTCTAGGGTCACAGTGGGTCCAATTCACTGGGTGAAGGCAGGAAAATACCCAAGATAGGTTCCCGGTCCATCGCAGTGCACACACTCACACCAAGGGGGGCATTGTTTTCCACAAAAAATATGACTGCATGTCTTTTGACTGTACAGTAGGAGGAAACCAGAGCACCCAGGGGGAACCCATTGAAACACTGAGATAACAAGGAAACTCAATTAAGACTTATCCTAATTAGGGTCGGGAAGGGGTGCTGGAGCCTATCCTAGCTCTTCAAGCTGGTTTCCTCCCACAGTCCAAAGACATGCTACCAGAATGATTGGAGACACTGAATTATCCTGTAGGTAGCTGTGATGGACTGGCTCCCTATCCAGGATGTTACCATGTGCCTTTCACCTGGATTCCTACCCCTGGTATAAGAAAATGAACTGAACTGAGCGATATTGAACCCACACCCATTGCAAATACTGACTCTTCTATGCTCGTAAGTTTAAAGGTAGTTAAAGGGTAAATCAAATAAAATCAGGGTAAATCAAATCACTCACTGTTTTGGTGAGTTATGGTAAGGCTTATCTGTTTATTTAACTTTTTCAACAGTTTGTATTGTTTATATGTTGGTATCCTGGCTGTGTGCAGAGGGCATTCTGTCAGTGTTTCAGGAAATCTTATACAATAACATATTGACCCTGTTTCCTCTGAGCACACAATAAATTCCCTAACGGAGAACAGAAAGTTATTTTGGGCCTCTTAGATCTGTTTCCTTCAAAACTAAAGTTTTCCTCAGTTCCCCTGTCAGTATGGATGGTAGTATAGATGTATTGATTTGAAGATTTAATGTAAAGCACACTTGTGGGTTTGATACCTGTGGTTACTTTGTGCTGTGTGGGTTGTAGAAGTGTCAGTCCCAAAGTGAAGAACGCTGAGGTCTTTATCGGCATCTGTTCAAACTGCTCTAGAGAGACTGGATTGTCCAGGAGTTGCCAGTTCTCATCGTCAGGAAAGTGAGAGTTCATAAATTCAGTCGGTTCAGTCAGGAAATAAAAATCATCAAACCTAAAAGACAACGTAAAATCGAGTCTGTATAGCTTGTGTATGTTTGACAGTGACTCAATGACTGACAGGATTCTAACCTCTTGATGAAGGTTTGAGTTTCCTTGTTGACAGTACCAGCCCCCCAACAGGCATCCAGAAGCCCCCACTGCCCCCTTACCCACACAGCATTCCACATATGATCCGAGGGCTTATCTGCCAGCCTTTGCCCAGGCCAGTGACCAATACCCTTACTGTATCCACTCACCTCCTCACACTGAATACTAACCGCTCTGCAGATCACACAGAGACACATTCACACACTTTAACTTTACTGTGCAAAACAGATGTCATGTGTTACCATGTATACAAGTATTAGTGGGCTCAGGATTGGATGTTAATTAACAAATGAAATAAAGCTAACCAGACAAAACATGAAATATATATATAATATATAATCTGCAGTTAAATATCAATTGAAGTAAATGTATAAAGCACTGGAGTTTCATTTGTATTTTCAACACTGTCCTAGATTTTCCTGATTTAGGATTGTAACTTGAAGAACATTGCTAATAATCCCACCAGAGTTCATTAAATTAGTCTTAAACATTATGAATCTTTTGTGATCTCTTGTTGCAGTGTTGTAGAGCATTGGACCTCATATGGCCACTGTCATGACACTTTCTACAAACATCACAAAATAATTTGTTTACATTTAAGAACTCTAATTTATACAAATGAATTTAAATACGACTGTAAAATAAAGGCATGGCTTTGGAAATAGAATAGGTTTATTTATGACCTGCACATATTCAGACAGATGCTGGAAAATCCACTGCATAGTCCCCGTCCCTCCTTGATGACTTCCTCAGGAGTGCAAAGTTTTGGGGAATTACCAAGGTAGCCTTCCAAATCATACTCTAAACAAACAAACAAAAAAATAATTCACGATCGTTTGCACCAGTGGTACAGATGGTTATAAGAAATGTACATTTTGTTGAATAATTTAAATATAGCACTGGGACTATATGTTACTATTATTAAATTATTAAAATGTTATTTATATGTTTTTGTTAAAAGTGAAAAAAAAATGTTAATGATATAGATAAATCCGACATCACAAATTATTAACAGCAAATTATTAACAGCACTCTCAGCTAATATCTTTAAAGTGTTGTTAGTTCTTTTCAAGTTATGCTTCTGAATTTATACACTGTATGAGTGTTGTTCTTGCTGTTTTCAGGTCATCCTGCAACTCTTTCTCTTTTCTACTTTTCTTTGCAGATTCCTGAAACACTTGTTCTGATAGGGATGCTATTGGTGCTTATTAGGGTAACACAGTAACATGGTGTTTATTATGGCTCTACAGCCAACATTTTACTATTTATACATCATTTATACATTATACACTTTTATGTAACAATTACTTACACTATATTGCATCTAAATTATTAGTCCTGGTGTTTTAGCTACACCCTTTACTAAAATTGTATTAAATAAATGATTTGTAGCAAGAGTTTGTGAGAATCCGATAAGCTGATTTTACAATCTGACATTTTCTGAGTGACGAAATTAATAAATCCATTAAAAATCCATCATTAAATATCATAAAAAGTCATGAAACATTTGTGTTCTTTCTGGTTAATACATGTACATAAAACGTCTGTATTTATTTACTCACCGATATTATGGCAGAGCCAAACCCATATGGCCCTGATCTTTTCTAACTCATCTTTAGCCCCCTGTGTGATTGCATGAGCAATGCTCTGAGCTGAAAACACTCCTTGCTTCTTCAGCTAAGAAATTACATAAGAGCTTAGAGCATTAAAGCTGTGATAAAGACATTTGCAGACATAATTCTTTTGTTATGTAGGTACAAATACAATTGGAAGAATATTTGTTTAATCATGTGAGCTGTAAAGTTTTAGTCTAGTATTTACATTGTCCTATTACATTTATGTCATGTGTGTCAAGCTCAAGGTCCGCGTGCCAAATCTGGCCCCCAGAGCTTAAAAAACATTGTCAAATTGTACATAAACTGCATCTCCCACAATGCATGTCACTTTTGTGACCTGTAAAAATGGACTGAATGTACAACAGAAAAATTTAAGCAGATGAAAAAACACTACTCGTTTGTGTTATGAGAACATGTCTGTTGTAAAGGAGGACAATATAAATGTAGATACAGAATTTAGCCTTCTAGAAAAACAACAAATTGTTTTTCTTAAAGGCAGGATACATTACAATCGGCTCTTTAAGGGCCATAATAATGCAGATGTGACACTCGGTGAATAAGTTTGACACCCCTTTGTATTTATGGTAATACTTATTTTCTGTTGGTAAATTGGAAGTGGCTACATAAGTATAAAAATACACACACATTAATTAAACATCAATGTCTGTGATGTGACATTCTTTACTGATGAGACTGTGTGGTTTTGTGTGTGTGTGTGTGTGTGTGTGTGTGTGTGTGTGTGTGTGTGTGTGTGTTTGTTTCACCTCCCTGCCTGTGCTAATTGCATGTGAGTCCACTTTGAGGAAGACCCCAGTGCTGCTGAACAGCTGTTTTCTTGGCCTCCGTTGGGAGGAGGATCTTATGGGGAAACAGGCTTTCCTGGGCTGTGTGCCAGGATTGGCGGGTGAGTGAGGCTTCACCACTTCATTTTTGTTGCTTGTTGAGGTGCTCCTCTTGCTCACACTCACACATTTCGAAGCACTCTCTGCAGAGAGCTGCCTCTTTGTGCTTGGCCGGTGCTCTTCCTCCTGTATGAGTGCCCATTTTTCAAATACAGTCTTGCAGGAAAGAGCAGGCGATGAATCTTTTGATGAATGTTTGCCATCTTTTTTAATGGTAAATGTTTTAGTGTTGCTTTTGGTGCTCTCTACAGATTGCTTAGAGTGTGGGTCTTTGGATGGTGACTTCGTGTCTGCATAATGTATTTCTGCTTTGCTTTGCTTTGGGTTATTATTTATGTCCTTTGCCATTCTGAGAGTTTCTAGCTCCTGTTGTGGAGTGCCATGTTGAGGATTCTTTTCTGTGACTGGTTCTTTGTCAGGCTGAATGTGACAGGGCATGCCAAAAATTAGAGAGTGCTCCTTTATCACAATATCTGTCATCTTGCTTATCGGATCTACATAAAATGCAAAAAAGACAAATATACGCTAGAAAAGCTAGAAAGGCATGCACAAGGTATAAGAAATAGGACAAACCTTGACTTTGAAATGACAAAACCAACAATATTTGTCAAACCAAGACTATTGAAAGCATACCTCATACATAGCTGTTAGACATTTGATATGTGGTATCGCAAAGCAACGTGATGGAAGAAACAATTTTAAACCAGCCAAATAGTGGTTGTCTGGGATTAGGGTTCATTAATTTCCTCAGTATTATTTTTTATTATAATGTATGCCCTTTAGGAGAGACATACAAGTCATGTCAGTGTGGACAATAGCACTAGCAAATGGGCATAAAGGTTAAAAGCTTGCTGACAGTTTATATTTGCATTTTCAGCATTTAGCAGACACCTCTATCCAAAGTGATGTACAGTACTTTGTCAGTATATTGATAAGAGGATTAAGGGCTTTGCTCAAGGGCCTAACAGGGGCAACCTGGAAGTGGTGGGGCTTGAACCAGTGACATTTTGATTACTAGTCCAGTATATTATCTGTAGTTCCCCTTTAACTACACCAGCTTAAAAACACACCCTATCTGAACCTCAGTGGTGCATGAAAGGGGGCAAGGTTACAGAATCATACTACCATTGCTCCCCATGGCTTGTTCAGGCTGTCAGGTTTGTTTGGTTGTTGCAAGCACTGGTCATTTTAAGCAGCTAGCTGTATTGTGGCTGTGTACATTGTTTTCATTTCTGCTGCTTGAGTAGACTGCAAAGTAGTTATTCATTACCTGTATACTATGGGGAACTAAATTTTCCTTAGGAAGAATTGCCCAACATCAGAGCACACTTTTTAGGACAAGAATAAGTTAGAATATTACATCCTCGATAATAATTCTGTATATTGCTATGGGTGTTCATTTTGTATATGCCCTGTACTATACTGTCCTGCCAAAACATCCAACTAATGCAGTATGCTCTCAAACATAATGCAAATATATTAATGAATTCTAGTTAAACTGAGTCTTACTTTGTAGTAGTTCTTCACTGGATAGTCAGCAGCTTAAATATTCCTCCAGCACAAACTAGTAAAGGACAAACAGATTTGTACCACATACAACTGTCTTTTGTCGTATGTTTTAGAGCGTCTGTATTATATCTTTTTCTTGACCCGCAGTTTCCATGCCTCTGAGAGGATAACAGCCTAAAAATAAAGTTGGGCTTAACAGTGCAACCAATGAGCTAAATGGGGAGGGGGTGGGTAGGTGGGGGAGTAGATGCTGGAAAGGGTCACACTGGTGTAAGGTTAACGATAAATGTGTAAGATGCACAAACATATAATTACAGACTATATTTCCGAGAAATGCATTCAAAATCTATCACATGACTGCAGAGACATTTAAATAAGATCTAACCGAATGCACAAAAAATCCTCACATGCACGTTATTGTTGTCACTCTTCAAGATCACTGTCCTTCAGTAATTATAATCACAAATATCCTGTCCTGACCTTGACGGATACTTTATATGTGTGCAGGAACACACAACTGTTCTCATTTCCATACATAGTACCCACTCCCTAAAACTATCCCTATTGGCTCGGGCATTCTGCCTAGGGTTCTCAAGGGTCTTCTCACATACTGCACTTTAGAAGGCTAAATTACCACTCACCAATTACCCTCCAGCTGTCGGCCAACATACAGCCACAGCAAGGGATTTATTTATTTCACTTCTCCACCTACTAAGAGCATTTAATGTTCAGTTCAGTTCATTTTCTTTAACCCCTTTTCCTAATTAGGGTCGGGGATGGGTGCTGGAGCCTATCCCAGCTTCTCAATGGGCGCAAGGCACATGGTAACACCCTGGATGGGGCGCCAGTCCATCACAGGTACCTACAGGACAATACAGGACAACCAGCGTCTCCAATCAACCTGGTGGCCTGTCTTTGGACTGTGGGAGGAAACCGGAGTACCCGGAGGAAACCCACATGAAGACAGGGAGAACATACAAACTCCACACAGTAAAAACCCAGATCGCCCCACCTGGAGATCGAACCCAGGACCTTCTCGCTGTGAGGCGACAGGGCTACCCAATAAGCCACCATGCCGCCCTAATTACAATAATTTCCTCTAAAAATTCACATGGTAATTATTAACAGTAGTAATAGTACTTTTTGTCCCACTAAAGCACATAGTGTGGGTGCTACCCAGCACAAGGGTCATTTATACAATAATACAGATTTGACACTGTCGAATCACATTATTATGACCAGTTACTTTCAGTAGCTGCAGCATTTGGGTAATGATGGAAGTCATGTTTTATGAACTGGCTTGATGGGTATACAAGGCGGGGATTTGGGTATGAATCCATCTACGCAGATCAAAAAATTCTAGATTAATATTTTTTAGATTCAGTGTTTACAATAGCATGAATTTGATTTATTTGCAGCTATCTGTTATCAGTCCTGATATTCTAAGCCATCAAATGCCTTTGACACAATGAACCACCACCACTGTTCAGTCTAGACAACACTAGCTTAGCATGAATCATTTCACTGTCACTGAAGGTCTGACCTTGCAAGTTCAAACCTTTGCTTCATGCAGACTTTCACATGGAGTACCAGCATGAGGTTCGGTACGTGGTCCTCTTCTGTATTCTCTGTACATTTGTTCTCTTACATGGCTTGTATCTCTTGTGATGCATGTCTTGTGGAAATTTCCTCTTAATTGTCACCTGAAAAAATTACCTCATAACTTCTGATCTACTACAAATATTTCTGTAAATGAAGTACACTCACAAGTACCTGATCTATGACAGGTAATGAAGTGGTACTCCATATTCTTTCCTTATGTTGCTATCCCTTTATCCATTGAATATAAAAGTAATTTATCTTAAATGTTTAATTGAAGACAAGTATATTGTATAGCTAAAATGGTAAGGTGGTGCAGAGATCTATTACACTAGCCCACTACTGCTGAGATTCAGGCTTTAAACTATAAAACTAAAATAATTGCTAATAATATACACTACACGACTAAAGTCCTGTGATTAAATGACGATACAGGACTTTAAGCACAACAACATGTCCAAGAGGTGAGATTTTTTCAGACTTAATCTTTTCACAGTATTATGTATGGTAGGTGGTAAATCCTTTCTAAACTGATTTAAATGAAGGACCTTTTTTTAGTTATAAGGACCTTCTTCTATATTTCTTCAAATGAAGAGAAATGAGGCCATATGTCACATATTCTGCCTCAACTTCTCCTGCATGGCATGACAACACACCTTTGTTGGTTTTAAATGAACTGCCTAGGGTTGGTTATTTTTGGACCTTAGTTAATTGTATATTTAGAGTAGCATTTGGCTTAGCTTTCTTTATGGGTGTTTTAGCATAGTTCCTGTTTAGCTTAGCAGTTAGCATTGGGTCACATGTTTGTCTTCCCCTGTCTTGTGTAACTGTGTACTGTCCTTTATAACTATTAAACATATGAAATGTTAACTTTAAAAAGATTAAAAAGATACTTAATTCAAATGAAATATTACTTATACGTAGTGCACATTTGGAGCTAATTCAATCTCACAAAGCCACTGTAGACACTGATAAAAACAACGCTGGTACATGTTATCATTAAAATGTTGTGTACTGAACTTAATGACTCTTGCTGAAGGACAGAGATTGGCTAATCGAATGGACATGTAGACATCACTAAACGGAGAAGATGGAAACACTATACTAGATAAAAAAGATTAATGACCTCCAAATGGGCTATACAAAATGTATTTGGCATTTAGTGAAAGAAACTGCTCAAAACTGGGTTATGATATGTTTTGTAAAAAAAATAAAAATTAAGAAACTTTGTATTTGAACAGAACCTCTGAAAACCAGCATCAACTACTATTTTTTAGTTTATGTTATTACAGTAGTTTGCTCCATAGCATCATGCAAAATTAAGTATTTTTCTGCTCTTGGAAGCTGGAGAATGAGGTCATGTGTTTTATTGATCTACATTTCAAACTGCAGAATCAGCTATTTTAGAACTGCTTCATTCAGGACCAAAACCAAAAAGCAAAACAGTACAAGGGATTAGACGAATGTAGTTTTTTTTAAAAATACTGATATTTTTAATAATAGCAGTTTTTGTCTTCATCTCAGGAGATGTTCTAAGACATGGATATGGAAAATACAATATTGAAGATACTGAAAGAACAAGCAACATAATGACATAATGACTATTATCAGAAACATAACAAAGTAAATATGAGTATCTATGGTAAGTTACATGGAGAACATGTTATAAGATGAAATAAAATTTACATTTATTTATTTATTAGCTTTAAAACACATGTATGTAATTAATGGAATCATAAAAAAAAGGTTTGAACCAGTGTGATTTAATCTCCAAAGTATTTGGGAGTCTTTTCCAAAAATAAATAAATATGTAATGTTTATGAATATAATTTTGTAGGGGCTTTGCTTTATGTTTAAGTTTAAAGTTGTATGTCTTGATTCAGTGGTAGGCTGTGATAAATAACATGGCTGGGGATTTGAATGGTTCGAGCCTAGTCTTCCATGGCTTGAGATTTCTCTGGATAGCTTGAATCTTTTCACAGTTTTACACACTGCTTATTTACATTGGCAAGAAATGTTCTTCTTGTACTGACAGTTTGACTCAAAATGGAGAACCATGACACATCTTTGTTTGGAAATAGCAAGCCAATTTGATGAATCCTGAAATACTCACCAGCAGCTAGCTTGTTTTCTTATTGCTTCCTGTCACCTTGATCAATTTAAATTATTATTTTGGTTGTTGATAATAAATGAAAATGTTGTTTTCAGTTCTAGAGTAAACTCAAATAATTATACAGATTATTATACAGTACTAGGGTGAAATAAATAAATCTGTTGTAGAAAACGTTTATGGAAATACAATGGAAAATTATATCAGGAAATACGATTAGCCAAGTTTAATTCTCATTTCCTAACTTCTACACATTTTTTCCTTTTAATTCATAGTGATAAAATAAATTCGTATTTTGGACGTAACTGTAGCATTTGTATTGTACCAGCCATAAATGAATCCAAATCACTTTTGACCAATGAGCCACCTGCTTGCTGCATACTATGTAGTGTAAAGGTGTGCGGTTTGGGACGAAGCCATTGTTCGGCTGGCAGTGGCACACGGTGGCGCGTGCTGTCAGCCACACCTGCAGAACACCCGCGCGCCTTTAATCCTGATCTCTCGCGCTCTGCTCTTTACAGTCAAAAGGAGTCCTGCATGACCTCCGTTATATAACACTAACACCAGAAGCACGAGCATGTTCTAAACCTAAAGACGCCATCAAACTTTATCAAACGTGTCTTCACTTAAACCTCTGGCGTTTCCAAAAGCGAGGAAAGGATGAAAACTGACCGGGACGCAGGAGACATGACGGGAGTGACCGTCAACAACTATGCTGAAGGTAAAGACGTCATTCCACCCCAACATTTCCCCAGAACTTTAAAATAATAAACTATAAACTTAAATTAACTTAGTAAGTGTCCTATCACTGACTGTACAATGTACCGTGTTGAGGAAATTGTGTGTCATGCAGAGGAAAGCTCATTTTACATTGATATTTGTCTGAAAGCTTATTAAGGGTTAAATCAATAATTTAAGTTTGGCAGTGATAAAAATTATGATAAAAATAATTGTTAATGGTACAATGCAAAGAAATGCAAATTAATTAATTAACTTCTTAACTTCTTGGTGAGACAATTCAAACGTTTGTGAATCATTTATTCATATATGAGGGCTTGTAAATATAAGCATTGAAATGACAAAGTTTTTTCTTCTCTAGAAGACATTTCATATGATTTTGCAATTATAGATTATTAAAATAAAGCTGCAGCTATAGATTATTTTTGTAAGCGAGTATTCTATAAATTATTACAGCGATTAGTTGAGTTATCAGATAATACTTTTGCTTTAATAAAGAGTAAACATGAATACTAATGAGATCAAATAATTTGTCTCTTAAAACCAACTGCACATTTTAATCCTTGCATATAGCTTGTTGCAAAAAGAGAACATTTATAAATGGCTAAAACACATACTCAAAAAAGAAATCCAATTCAAATTACTTTTAAAATGTATTCTGGCAGCCTAAATCCTGACTCTGCTATTCAGCCACTGTTGGGTCCTTGAGCAAGACCCTCAACCCTCAATGCTCCAGGGGCGCCGTAGGATGGACGACCCTGCGCTCTGATATGCGAAGAAATAATTTAATTGTACTGAACATATGTGTATGTGTAATGACAAATAAGGGCATTCCATTCCATAAAACAGACGACAACAATAATAATAAGCCCAAACTAAACATTGTCTTTAGTTTGTGCAAATTTTAGAACTAAAAGTTTCAGCTACAGTTCACGCTGAACATAAAGATTTAATGTTTTGTAAGTTCTGTCAGGATTTCTGTGAATTCAGGTGAGTTTGGCTTTTGTGTGCGTGTATATGTTTGTTTATTCTAAAAAGCATGTGCAGTTTTTACTGATCTAAAAGTTTTCTTTTTTCTCTGTTGGGTCTCTGTTTGCCCCTGACTATTTTCTCTGTTTTTCCATTTTATGGTTTGTGCTAAGTCCCGGCTTTGTTCAAAATCACACATTCTTACTGAACAGTAGGGATCAGTGAAGATGCTATTTATTGAAGTTTGCGTGAAAAGTCCCCTTGTTTAAGTACTGTGATTTGGGACGCAGCCCTAGGCTTTTTCATGAAACCGGCCCACAGCATGAACATGTAGTGCAAAAGTAAAACTAATCTGTGCAGAACACAGTAAGCTTTATGTAGTTGTATGAATTAAACGATTTAAAAAAAATATCGATGATTTTGTTTTTTTGGTATACAATTTATTCAAGGTACTTGATGAATCGTTTCAGCCTGAATTATCATTATTATACTTATAGCACTTATAACACAAAGAAATTACTGAACACTGAGCAGCACCACTCGTTTTTGTGATTTATAAAATGATTATGTAAAAAATATAGCCTTTGCTCACTTTGTGCTTGGTGGGCAGAGAGGGCAGAACGGCTGACAGAATAGGTGCTGACAGGTGGAGTTTTTTTACGGTTAGCTACCTCTCACTTTCTCTGTTGATATACTTATTTCTCTGAAACTGTGATAACAGACTGCTTGGCTGGCTCCAGTCCTGTTGTCCTCTGGCGTGGGATGCCAGCATACGTTATCTTTCTGGGAACTCGTCTGGTGTCACTTTGGGGCTCACAATGGAATTGCCATGAGAGCGCAGATTGCTTTGTTCAGATAACTGAGTTTGTGCAGATGGTTCTACCCACCTTCCTCATCGTGGGCTGTTTTGTATCTTTCATTTGTTATATTTTTTCTGTTATATTGGCCACCTTAATGTGAATATCTCGTTTTAGCCACATTATTGTTGTAGCTTTGTTAAAGCATTTCAACTTGGTGGTGGAGTTTGAATCTTGGCTCTGCTACCGTCTGGCCGGGCACCTATATGGTCAATGATTGGCTCGTCCAAGTGTGGTTCTGCCAGAGGGGAATCGTTTTGCTGCAGTTACAACCTGCTGGCTGATTGATGGCATCTGTCACTAAATCATTTGAATTGTGTCCCTTTTTTTCAAATGAAAGAGCATAAATGCAAGCACTGGGCGTAGTACAAATCACCCACTGTAGCACTAATGTTATTAAGAAGAAGTGCTTCCAAATTATTGTTAAGTTCCTGTATATTCATATATTAGGCTTTGACATTGTCAGTCTGGGTTATTTAGTGAACTGGTAGTGGTATTGGTAAACTGACAGTTCGTGTTTGTTTAAAATCAAATCCACTAATCTGTACTAAAAAAGGGTTCTGAATACATTCTGAATTCACTGCATGTGAAGTCTGAATGCAGACTGGAATCTCCTTAATATGGCCTTAATCTTTTTAATTGATGAATGTTATGGATAGAAACTTCAGCAATTATAGAACTTGAGTTGTGAAGCGATAGGAATCCGCACCTCTTTTTTTTTTCTTACTAATATGGAATATAATTCTTTTTTTTAGATAGTAGTACTAGTAAGTTAGCACTTAGTCCCCAGTCGGTTGATATGTCTTATAGTTATTTAAGTTCTGGATAGCTTTAAACTGCAATATGAGTAACATTGGCACAATTAGTAGACTTATAGTGACTTGAAGAGAAATGTGTTGGCTAGTTGACCAATGAGCGATTTCGGTGTTAAGTCATTTATTGACGATGGCTTACTGACACTAGAGAGAATTGCATAAAAAGAGATTTGAAATTTCTGTGCCCCACATTATCTCCACAGTGTGCCATTAAATATCTGAAATCCAGCTGTTGAAAACAGTTTATGTGTCAAGGCTAACATTGACCGGCATTATTTTTTATCATTTTTTATCATGTCATTGCCACCAATTATCAAAAACACTGAAACACTAAAAATATCAGAAATTTCTGAGAGGTCTGAATGTTCAGAATGTTTACAGAACGCAATAGTAATAGTCTGTTCCTGTCTTTTGTGACTGTAGATACATTATACAGCAGGGGTGCCCACACATTCGAGGCTTGAGATCTGCTATTTCAGTTGACAGGTCATCGTGATCTACTTTATTTATTTTTTTTAAAGATTGGCCCCATTATTTTTCAAAAAAGCTTCTTAATTGCAGTTCAGGTTCTTATATTTCTATTCAGCTTTACATGAATGCTTAAATGCTCAATATATACTGAACTCACTCTGACCTTATTCTGATCATTTACACTAAAGGGTGCCAGCCATGTGTCGTCTGATATTTAGGACCGAAATGTAGAAGATCTTTAGATCTCACAGTACACACTGGGGTTTGATGAATTGGGCATTTGTTATACAGCATAAGTCCCATCCACAATTATTTGCAGCCTTGGTCTAACAATGGGGGAACAGTGGGAGAAGCCCTGTGCAGTTTGGGTTATGGGGTGCAGTTTGGGGTTGGGTGCCTTGCTCGAGGAATTTTACAGGGTAAAGACAAGTGAATGTTGGTTGACCTGAATCTATAAAAATATTTACTCAGTTTAAACACACGTATCTATATGTTGGGTGATCATTCCAATAAACTGGAACTGTGGCAAACTTGCTTGGCCAAGGACCCATATCTACAGCATCTTATTTTAATATTTTTGTACTGTTTTTTGTTTTTAAGTGATGTATTTGTTCATGCTTTTTATGTGACCCAAGCAACAATGCATGTTTCTCTGTGTACAGTCTGGCCCCACTGTGATGCAACAAAGCCTCCGTACGGGCAGTTCATGTCAATGTTTATTAAATTAATATTGGTTTCCTCTGTGACCCATTTTTTCTGGCTCTCGAACCCATGTAAGGTCACTTTCTTTATTTGTACTATTCATGCTTATGTGAGATTTTTTTTTGCACAAAAGGGAAATGTGTAGCTTTGTTTTGCATTGTTTCAAATTGATTTGACACAAATAATTGATAATCACTTCAAACAGCAGAGGGCATTGACACCTTGCCTGGTTGACATCACTGGTGTTAAATGCCTGATTGGCAGGTTTGGTGTTTTCCAGCCAATTTGTGCTTAATTCAAAATTGTTTTGCATATTTTTGCATAGTTTCATAGAGTTTAAAACATCTCTTGTTTTGCTTTGCAAAGAATTGACTTGTTCTATAATTGTGTGCTTACATATTTTAATAGAGACAAATGTCACTCTTATTTTGCTTTTTTACTATCTGCCCCCTGGTCTAAACTATTTTTTAAACATACACATAAACATGAAATGGACTTTATTCATGACATGGAATTTACTTTACAAGCTTATATTACTCACTTTACTTTACAAGCTTATATTACTCACTTTACATTATGTGCTTATATTACTCACTTTACTTTACAAGCTTATATTACTCACTTTACATTATGAGTTTATATTACTCACTTTACATTACATTATGAGTTTATATTACTCACTTTACATTACATTATGAGTTTATATTACTCACTTTACTTTACATTATGAGTTTATATTACTCACTTTACATTACATTATGAGTTTATATTACTCAGTTTACTTTACATTTTGTAAACCATAGTTGGACAAGCCCGCCACAATTTCCATTAGTATATTTAAGTATATTTACTTAATCTTTAATTAAGTATATATATATATTTATGCTTTGTGTCACATAGGAAAATTCATGGACAAAATGTGTGTCACTTGAAAATAATTTTGAAAAACTCAGTTTTAGACAGTTACATTTTATATATCTGAACATAGACTGCAGTGAGCATCCAGGGGAAGGAAGGTCCACCCTCTGTTGTTTAGTCCCTCTGGCTGCTGGGGCTTCCTGCAGCTGTAGTGCAGTGTGTGTGTGTGTGTGTGTGTGTGTGTGTGTGTGTGTGTGTGTGTGTGTGCGCGCACACGTATCTGTGTGTGTGAGTGTGTGTGTGTGATTATGTATGTGTTGTGTA
>JAYDZG010000039.1:20121695-20138414 GCA_034509265.1 Microcambeva bendego
CTGACAAGCCCAAACTTGCAAATAAATATACTTGCAAACCTTTATTCAAATTAAACATCAATAAAGGTTTATAAACAACTCAGTTTTTTGCCCCACATCGGCCATGTTCCTCCCGTAAAGGATCCATCCCATGCTCACTCATTCTACACTGAATATACCGTTTGTAATGAAAGACATCTTATTATGGAGGATTTTAAGGAATCTAGGATTTAGGATGCATTAGGATGATGTAAAATGTTGCCTGTGTAGAGAGCTCACTAGGTTTTACACACCCATCACGTTTTACACAATGTCTCAAATTTGCCTTTGTGTAACTATTTGAATGATATGTGGGGAACAGTGCTGTAGTTGGTGCAGAAATTCTTCTTAGGGACAGAGGTTGGATCCCTGCATTTAATCCCTGCCTTTCATTTCATGTTCTCACCATGTCCCACCATTCAAAACAGGAGCGGATTGCTGTGAATTACACCTAGTAGTGAGTGAATGAGCGTGTGAATAGATGAGTGTCACCCTGCCTTGGATTGTTCTGGGTGGATTCTTGCATCCCAGCCCAGCATGTCCAGGTCCTCCTGGCTTCATTTTGACATTTGTATAATACATTTTTCCTTCCGAAACCCATAATTACATAGGAAGCAAAACGGAACCGAGATGCGCCTCGATTCTTCCTCGTCCGTACTGTGGTGTTATTGCGCAGCGTGAAGCTGTTTGTAGTTACGTCATTGCATTCCTGCTCGTAATGCAATTAGGATTATTTTTCGAATGCGGCAGTAGTTGTACACAGTGCGGTTCGGAATGTCTGTATTGTTACGCTGCAGCGCTTTGTAAGCTGCACCATGCACAACATCTCTTCTAATGGAAGAGAGAGCCGATAACCCTACACTGACAGCTCTTAAGTGCACAAATGCTTGTACATGACTCCAGCTGTGGATTTCGCCCTGAGCCGTGCCATGTTTAATCTGGCTTTGTCTCTGCTTCTGCACTTTCTCACTCAGGGATATGAAGTCCAGAGCCATGCATTTATATTATTATTGGCTGTGTGTGTGTGTATGTGTTTGTGTGTCTGTGTGAGCATGTCCGGACCCCCTGTGTTCCTCTACTGTCAACTTAACACAGATATTTTGAGGTAGAGACGTTTAACATTTGGTACTTCTCATTTCGGCAAGGCAGCTAGGCATGCGGAAGGAAACAGCATCAAAAGATATGCAAATGAGCTTGTGGTTTGGAAGAATGCAAACACATACGCGACTATTTCTCAACACCGAGACCTCTGGTTTTAAGCGGTGTTCATCCCTATTTCTGACAGTCCTCCTAAGCTTCATTTATTTCTTTTCTGTTGATCTCATGCTTCTCTTTCAAACCAAGTGTGAGTTAGGACTGACCGACCCTCGTTATAGCTCAGGTTTTACCCCATGTTTATCTGTTATAAAATATATGCTGAAAACACACAACACATTATTACCTGCATGAAACAGAAAGACAAATACTCAAAAAATGTAGAAACTTCTCAGGTCAGAGAAAGTAAAAAATAGCAAGCACTCACTGACACTCTCTTAACCACTTAATTGCTTATTCAATCAGGGTTGAGCGAAAGAGCCTTTACCAGCTTTTTAACGGGTGCAAGGCACACAGAAACACCCTTGATGGGATGCCAGTCCATTACAGCGCAGGCACACTCATCCACCCATAATTCAGTTTTTTTGGACCCTGGATTGCCCCGTCTGGTGATCGTACGCAGGATCTTCGTGTTGTGATGTGACGGTGCTCCCACTTAGCCATCGTACCACCCTAAGAGCAAGCGTATTATTGATTAGCTTTTTAACGTCATGTTTTACATAATTTGGTTACATCTGTGACATGAACAAATACTTCAAAAATAAATCAAAGTGGAATTACTTTTAAACTACATACAGACAATTTGGGCATAAATAAAATATTAATACCTAAACATTCTCTAAACATGTCTCTTTTATGTGTGCTCAGTCCACCAATCCCTTTTTACTCTCCCATACTTGGATTTGCACGTAAGTTGGACTCCCCGATCTCATCTTACAGTGCCCTGGGCAACCAAAGTCCTTCCACAGCGTTCATCCCCCTTCAGATTGTAAGTGCTGATGTGGTAGTGGATTAAAAACATCCTTGACAGGGCACCGGTCTATCTCAGAGCAGATGCACATACACCCATTCATTCATTCATTCATTCAACTATAGGGCAATTCAGTCTTTCCAGTTAACCTGGCTGCATGTTTTTGGATTGTGGGAAAAAAACAGAGCTCACAGATGAAACCTGCAGACACAGGAGAACATCCACACATGGACCACCCTGTCTGGGGATCAAACCCCGGGGATCTTCTTGCTGTGATCTTCTTTTCCACCCAGTTTGTACAAAAATACTACTAATTGTAAAACTGTCACATAAAAGTAAATCTGGCTTTGGCTTTTATTACCCACCTCTACTACAGGCCAGGAGTTTAATCACTGATTTCCATCATAGTCTGATTACATTTCTGTCGTCCTTATCTACTAAAAGTGTCTTATAACTGCAATTAGCTACCTATAGCTACCCTCACCCAGGAATGTGTAATACAGTTCTGGGTACATAAGAAACCATATTTACTGTGTTCCTTAGTCACTGTGTTGCACAGGACTATACCAACAACAAACAATTTATTCTTACTTGTTCACACAGCATTTGGTATGAGCCTCTACCAAACAGTTGAGATGATCACAGTATGATACAGTTTCCATGCAGGATTTTCTGCTGTACCAAGTATGTTCATGCGAAACAATTATTTAAATGCAACTCATTTGTTTTCTCAAGTGTTTATGGTTGAGTAGTCCATGTAATGGTTTAGGTAGTTCTTAAAGCTTAGGATTGCTTTTCCATACTGGTAACCATTCATTATATTCTTAAACATGGGGCTTCCTGCAGAGAACCTGAGCAACCTAACCACCCCACCATCCCCTCTATTCTTTTTATTATTTTTTGTTCCCTGTCATAGTCACAATATAGACCAACTTCCCTTATGTTGTTCATTAGATTTTACTTTTTTATTTCCTGTTGGAGTGAACAGCTTGCCTCATCTGTGCTGTGCAGTATGCCAGACATCCTCACCCCAGACACCCCAGCCTACAACGCTTGTGAGAACCCATGGCACTGTCCAAAATTAAGTACAGCGCAGTATCCTCTGGTCTTGATTTATTTTTCTCCCAAATACATCAATGTTTCTATCCATACAGCAACATAAACTTTCATTTAGTGGGAAATAAATACTGCTGCATCAAATTTGACTTGAACAGAATTTATGACTCAATTAGCTTATTATTTCTCTCTCTTGCTCTCTCGTTCTCTATCTTTCACCCTCCGCTCTGATCTAGCTTTGATCATTGTGTGTCTGCTAGAGGAAGAGTGAGAATCGAGGTTTTCGGTTTGCAGCCTGTCTGTGTTTGTGACCGAGAAGAAGAAGAAGAAAAGAATAGAACCAAAACGGAGCAAGGCTGTCTCTCTCTCTGTGTTTAATTGCGTTGTATATTCCCCCACAAAAACCTAGATGAATGATGAAGTCAGAGTAGTTCTGAGACACTGTGTATTCAAAGCTAAGTTTGTTGGCCATCATTTTTCGCTGCAGACATTTTAACTACGGACATTAAAGTTGGTGCTGCATTTTCTTTCAAAGCATTTGACTTTAGGGAACGATGTGGCTGAAATGTCGCTGTCGGAGTTTTTTATGCCTCATGAATATACGAGGGGTCGTAATTTATTGCACATTTATATTTTGGTTGGAAACAGTGAGGATTGGAAGAGTAGTAATTAGCCGTGTCTGAGAGCTAATTGTCCTGATCTTGCGACGTCTGATTTCCAGCTTTTTGGAAGCTTTAAGGGAAAGCAGATTTTCATGTGATGAAAATGTAATAACATTTAAAAACAAGGGATGCACTGTATCAGGGGATATCACTGTATCAAGGGATGCACTGTATCTATACTATGCTAATGTAATCATACTCATAGAATTATTGACACCTCTTTACAGCAACGTAAGGTTGAGAAGGTTGGTAAAGGAGCAACGTCAGCAGTTTGGAAGTACAGTAGACCCATGACTTATGAACGGTTTACCATACAAACATTTAGGATTGCGAACAATTTATCTAGCTTTAACATTGTTCATGCGTGTTTAGATTAGCTTTAACATTGTTCATGTGTGTTTAGATTAGCTTTAGCATTCAGATTATCATTTAGCATAGTTTGTGTGTTTGTATATTGTCTTGTGTACCCCTGCCTGGTGTCTCTGCATGAATGTCCACCCCGTCTTGTCCCATTTAGCCAAAATAGTTACAGTTAAATTAAATTGGTAATGCTGAGAAGAACAAAGGAAGATGACTGTGTAGAGAAATGATGTTTTGGTAAATGCATTGGAAAATTTTGATAAAAAGAGTTTAAGATGTGCAGAGACATTTTAATGAATCCGCATATTTGAGGAAGTGCTTGGAATCGGTCTGGTCTGATCCCAGCAACAATACCAGCTGTTCTGTAATACTCGCCGTGTTTAGAACAATGAGACGCGACTCTGCCAGCTGGAAAACAATCCTAAATCAGGAAGCATTGTGGCTGCGGCCATGCCCATCCCTGCTGACTGATTTAATGCCAGCAGAGCCTTGGTTCCACTTCCTCTATCAGCTATCAGTTATGCTAACTTTCTACACCGTGCCTGTGTGCAGCAGCTTCGCTTCCCCGTGAGGATCCGTGATTACGGGTGAGTTTAAAGCGTAGCTAACAGCTTTCGAACAACACTCGTTAACTCAAGTACAAAGATGAAGAGTTTCTAAGAGATGATTACAGGTCACACAAAGCCTCGGGCATCGGCACACTTCTCACTGAAAGGTCAGATTCTTACTGTAAAGAGCAGAGCGGTTGTAAAGCCGGAGGGAATGCTCCAGGCATGGTGTGCAAGTCTGAGAAGAAGATTGTAATGACTTAGCCTGTACTTATTAAAAACGTTATTTATTATATTTAATGGTGCAGTTTGACACTGTTCAGTTTGACACTGATTAGTAATGGTAGTAGTGCTGGGCCATTTTTACAATTAATTCGAATGAACATTTTCACAGTGATAGAAATGTGACATTTGTGGTTACAAGTTTACATAGTTTATATAATAATTCAAATACCAGCAAAAGCTATTCTCACAGTCACATGCAGAAGAAAAAAACAACACACACACACACACACACAGGGACAGAAACCCTAGTGCGCTTCTTATATAGACAACATTATACATCATTCTGTGTAAATAAGAATGTCGAAGTCTAAAGTCTTGTTTTTAACAAAACTCTCTTAGTTGAGTTTGGAAAACCCGAATTTCGGATTACATTCAAAAGTTAAGTTTGGCTGTACTGTGTATCGTAGCATCTATTTATTCCATCAGACAATTTATTAGCAACATAAACATGAAATTCCGGAATTTTGAAAAAACGAGGTCCGTTAAATCAGCACGCTTCTTAACAAGGGGAGCAGCGTGCTTTAAGAATACAAATGTCAACATCAGCATCAAATGGCTGAGTTTGTATCTCACTATACTGGAGATGAGTGGAAAACTGATATCATCACTGGAGAGAAGGATTTGCATTTGCTTTTGACCTAAGGAAACAGGTCCAACGAAGCCAGCATGAATCCTCATTCCATATTCTGTTACAGGTCAGAAAAGGAAAGAAGCGGCTCACTCCTTTTCTGTGATATCTCACTTACAGTGTCCAAGTAAAACACAACACTGGTGATATCATGTTCCAGGAGGCCACCTGTAAGATTTATCTGACCAAACTTACATTTTCAGGAGATCCAATAATCCAAAGTGACATACAATTATGAATTGACACAATTTAGAACGATTAAGGGATAAGGGCCTTGCTCGGGTGTCCCAATAGTGGCAACTTGGTGGTGGTGGAGGTTTAACCAGCAACCTTCTGATTACTAGCCCAATACCATAACCACTAAACCACCACTGCCCTCTATTTACTTGTGACTGGTTAGACCAGCATGATTAAACACGGCAGCTAAGTAAATGCGTGTACTGATAACCTTCTGGATTTTCAAAAAGAAAAGTTGCAATTGTTTCCCATTAAGTAAAAGAGAGAGCTTTAACTGACAGCAACTTATATAAAGACAATGTTGGAATCTGTTCCTGAGTAAAGCTGTAATTAAAGTATGTGAGGGTGTAAACAGGAATTATATAAGAAATGTCTGTGATGAACAAATAAAAGATTATAGATTCAAGAAAGAAGCTTACCAAATCAAGACAATATTTTTTTTCTTTGTCAGCTGGACCAACTGTGATATGTCACAAATCTGTCACAGCACACATCAGCGAGGGAATAATTAGTTCATGGAACAGTTGTGTATTTGTCAGCTTACAGTTTGCTTTATTTTTTATTCACCCAGTAAGCACTTGACTAGTTTCAGTTTGGGAAAATGGGTCTTGGTTCTTAAGGGTTAAGAGAGGTTTCGTGTTCCAGTTGTAAGGGTTGGCTCTGGGGCTAGACAGCCACTGACCACTAGGGTTCAACAGGGAGCTGGCAATCAGACTTGATGCACAACACCTGTCAACACCTGAGGGAAGAGAGACCGGCAGAATTTGCTGGGTTTTTGTCACTTGCTAAGCAAAAGTGACCATTCTTGTTAGAGGGCTGAGAGATCTCAGTCTCATTCTTTAATGTTTTCAATTCATTCCCTTGCAAAATAAATAAAAAGGTAAAAGGTAAAAGAAACAGAAGAAAGAAAGGAAAGGTATAAATATGTAAATATGTATGAATAGTTTCTTCTTTTAGCGTTTCAATAGTGATTATTCTCGTCTGTTGGGAAAGCTTTTTGTAATTTTTTTCTTTTTTTTTTTTTCCTCTTCTTCCCTCTAAAATCTTGAGGTGGCCTGTGTTTCCCCTGGCAGTCCTTTGTTAGCCTTTTCACGCTCAAACTTTTCCACTAAACAGGTGGTTTTTTGTTTCCCTTTTGTACCGCTTTGAGTTCACTAAGTCTTAAACCAAAATTAGAGCTATTTTCTCCTGGCAGAGTAGTAGGGTATTCGGTTGGACCTTGGTTCTGATTCCCACTCTGGAGGTCTGTGTTTTTAAGTTAATTAAGTTTCATTATTGGCTTCACACTCAGACTGTTCAGCATTTGGCCTGTCTGGTAGCAAGACACCTGTGTGGTGCACAGGGGTCTGGTGTTCAAATCCCCCTGGTTGTCTCTTAATTTAGCATTGTCAATTTATCTCTTGTACTTAGGCGATTGTGGTCAAGGTGGGTGCAGCGAAACACTTTTCACCCATGCACTCTGAAACGGCACCTCTCTACATGCCAGTCAGGGTCCTAACAAATAATTTGAAGACCCCACCCATATAATCCACTTGTCCCACCCTACAGGCACTTCCAATTATGCTCGATAGGTGGAGCCTAGCCAACCGGCTGCAACACCAAGTTTCGATCCGAAAAGTTCAGAATCTCAGTGCTGGTATGCTAGCGGAAGTTGGGCGATACCTAGGTGCCACATATGTCAATTTGTCTCAGAGGATGATAAATAGCATGAAAAAGCCACATTTATACTTTCTTTGTTTTATAGGCATGTTTCGAGAATGTTTTAGAAATGTGTATATCTGTTTAGAGAGAGAGAGAGAGAGAGAGAGAGAGAGAAGAATGAACTGTAACAAGACATGCCTGAGAATTAGAAAGTTCTAAACTGGAGGAAGAGAAACCTCAGTCACGACTGACTTCACCTTATAAACATCCCCTTAAGCAGAAGCAAATGAATGTAGGACACAGGTGTGCAAGTGTGTGTGTTGTTGGTCTGTGTACATGAACGTACACTTCGGTGGGAATTCCTGTACAAGTTGTTTGGGTATGTTTATAGACGAGCATGTGTGGTATGGTCATAAAACATTTATAATCAGCAGATGGTATGAAGACCAGACACAATGTTTGTTGTCTATAAAATGCATATTTAAGGTTTTTTTGCCCAAATCCTGAGACAAATTCTTTTTTTTTTTTTTGGTTTCTGTGTATTTAGGGGTCAGTACAACGCATCATTCTGGTCTGTATATTTCATCTGGAACAGTTTATATGACCAATACAATTCCTGATTCAACCCACTTATTTCAAGGCTTGGGGCCAACACAAAACATCTCCCAATGGCTTGGCAAGGCTGGGCTATTTGGCAATTACTTCTTCCCAGACTCAGTCAATCATATTGTGTAGACGGCCAACCAGCGAGTAGCATAATTAAGTTTTAAACCCAGGATTATTTCAACTAACTCAGAGACTCAATAGTTCTGTATACAGTTAACTACCAAATCCTCTCGGTTACGTTCCTATAGCACCTGCAAATAGTGGAAAAAAAACCCATAAATTGTGGATGGATATTAAAAATATAAATATAAAAAAAAGCCTTTAATAAATGCTTCTTCAAACACTTTGAGGTCATATCAAACTCAATGTAATAAATTTAATATAAAGCAGTGATAGAATGTAAAACATTGATGTTTTCTTTGTTATGCTGGGAATTCAGGATTTGTGGAATATTCTGGATATGCATCACAGCCAATCAGCATCAGCCATCACAGTCTTGTTTTCATATCCGATTGCTTTTATATGGAAATTTATCGGAATTCATTTTTATTTAATGTAAAATTATTAATATATTGTTAATATATTGTTTATATTATTATTGTTTAACATTAAGACAGATGAAAAAACTCTTTGCTATTGTCATGTTTTTCCAACTGGAACAATAATATAGTTGCAAAATTGTTGTTTTGGAGTTGGACCTGCTTAATAGCAAAATAAATTTAACTTTATTTTTAGAATTTGCTGTTTGCCATTAGGAATGCTCACCATTGACCTTGTGAAAATCATATTTTTTCCCCAAAGCATGGAGGCTTTTATGACTTGTAGGCCAAAAGTTCATGCTTAGGTGTTCACATATGTTTAAATATTTGACATGATTATTCATTCACTCACTCTTTTACTCTGGACAGTGGTAGCTTCTTGGGTGGAACTTTGGGCTATCAAACGGAAGATTGTTGGCTTAAATCTAGGCTCTGAACCCACTGTGTGGTGCATGATCTAGGCCCTTTACTCTATCTTCCCTAGCTGATTGACCATAGAATTTTATTTATTGTACTGCACATTTATGACAAATGAAAACATACTTCTTCTTTTTTGTTTTACAACTTGGTTGCTCTATGTGTCATTCACGTCCCCGGATTGACGTGTGTAAACTCGCTTCGGTTTTTGCTTTCTGACAGGAGTTGTGCTGAACAGAGCCATGATTTCCGCTCAAACTCAGGCATTTCACTTTTACCCTTTTTCTTATGATAAAATAGTTCCTCTGCAGACATGCTGAGACACGCTATATTTCCACACTGTATTTTCTATGTTACTGGCATAAACAGATGCCAGAAGCACCTGCTGTATCACTGGCGTAAATAGTGCGACCGGGTTAAACAGACGGAAAAAGGATGTCAAGTGCTATCCATAAAGAGTTCACCTGGCTGCAGGTTTTTATAGCAGTTCAGCGCTAAAACGTCTGATGTTATTGCTTTCATTAAATAATCGCCGGGCACGTGATCACAGGGTGATAAGAAAAGCTGAACGGATACCTGCACTATGGAGGCAAAATTGGATCCAATCGATTTAAATGTTGACAAAAAGGTCTGATTTAGCATAACTAATATTGATCCAATTATAGATCAGATTTCATCGTCTTGTAGTATAGATTGTTATGGTCATGGTAAATGATTCTCATATATTTAAAGAATTGTAAAGCTTTATTGTTCCCTATGTAATCATATATTTGATCTGTTTTGAAATTGCAGAGGCTCCTTCCTCCGGAATGGCCAAGAATGGATACTTCTATCAGGAGATGGGTGAGTGTGTATGTGTGTGTTTGTTTTATCTTTAATCATATACATTGCTCTTTCCTTTTTCTTTATTCAATTTAGTAGATTTCCATAGTAAAGTATTTGTTGCACCATGTAATGTGGTAAGAAAACCTGAAGCAGTCAGTTGAGAAGTGAACCTTTGCTTTTTCCTAATGATCCCTTCATTGAACTTAATTACAAAAAGTGCCTAAATAAGAACTGAATGCTACAAGGATTCCTTTTAATACAATTCTAACACTGAGAAATACAATAATGGTGGCATAAAGGCAACAATTTAACACTATTACTCGACCTGCTATTACTGCTACAACTCCTATCACTGATCTAGTGTAACAATATTAATGCCACTGGTACTAGTATTAGTAGAAATACCATCAAATAATAATTACTGGTGATAAGTCTGACCACTGTGGTTTCATCTGCAAATGTTTTGATATGATTGGAGTTGAACCTGTCTGTGCAGTCACGTGTCAGCAGTGTGATTTGGAGAGGGCTGAGCACCCATCCCTGCGGGGAGCCGGTGCTCAGTTTAATACTGCTGGGTTTCCTATTTTGACTGTCTGTAGCCTGCCTGCAAGACAGTCTAGTACCCAGTTTCAGAGTGGTGTTGAAAACCAGAGTGTGCAATTTCTCAATGATTTGTTGTGGGATGATGTTAAATCTGGAGATAAAGGCAATACATGGCATCCAATAGAGACCCAAATTTCTACGATTATTTGTTATTCTACAATTCTTGGAGAATTCTTGTTTTATTGGATTTTTTGTCTTAATAAAAAGTTTTGTACATTTCCAGTCCCCAATAATTGTATCACATGGTTCTGTTAAAAATACAAAATATTTTTAAGAGTTGTAGTAAGAGTATATATAAATCATGTAAGGCCTTTCCTTACTTCTGAGCAGCCACAATGCACAGCTGCATGTCCTTAGTGAGCTCCTTTGTCTTAGCCATGACTGTCACCAAACCAACTGCAGAGTTGCTGTTTTTCAACTGTAAAGTTGATTAAAACTGCTTTTCACAATAAATCAGGGTAATTAGGATGCTTAAGAACAGCTTGTACTTTTTAGAATGGTATTTGGATTTTCCCATAGACAGTTTGCAAAGGTTAATAATTTTGGACATGATGCATCGTTTATATCATCGTATTATATTATTTACTTGAGACCAGTAACTTTTATTTTTAGCCAAGTAACTTTACTCGTACTTGAGGGAAAAAAAATAGTACTTTTACTTGAGTAAAATATTTTAGGACCACTTTTGATGCATCATTCATTACAGAAGCATGTTGACCTTCAGTGCAGTTCCTTCTGCCGGATCAAAGTTTAGGGACATTTACCAAATATTTCTGCTCTTGACCTTTATGTTTTATCTTCTCAGAATATTTTAATAATTTTCTAAAGAATATCTCTAGTGTAGCTGGGGAAACTTGAATTATTCACTCTGTGTTCGTAAGTTCGTAAACAAGTTCTCACATTGTCCTGCCTTACAATATTAAATCACATTGTAGGGCTCAATTAAGGAATCCATATTTAATGGACATTATTTTTTAAAATATATATTGGATCAGATTTGCATTGAGAATGCTTCCACTGGGAACCACTGGATCACTGCAGGAATACCCTCCACAGGGTGCAAATTCAGAGCAGGGTTTTGTCCGACCCTACAGACACGGCCAATCAAAGTCTCTGTAGACGCTTGGCCAGCCAAGAGCGCCACTGAGATTCAAAGTTATCTTAGAGGTGGTGGGCTAGCACAGCGGTTCCCAACTATTTTTGCACCACAGAACGTTTTCATAAATGATATAATTTCACGGATCAGTGGGGGCAGGGAGATTTAAAATATAATAACTACAAAATGGAAAATTCTGAGATTTTTTCACATTTAGTAACTTTTGATTGCTTTTAAAGAGATCTCTAATTATCTTTTCTTTTTGTGTGTCCCGATAATTAATGACCAACGGACCAGTACTGGTACTATGCTAGTCCTTGGCCAGTAGTAGCCTAGTGGTTAGGGTACAGGACTTGTAATTCGAAGGATGCCGGTTCTTTTCTACCCACTGCTAGCTTGCTGTTGGGCCCTTGAGCAACAGACTGTATACTGTAAGTTGCTTTGGATAAAGGTATCTGCTAAATACTGAAAATGTAAACGTTTGCTTGCTCTGCTAAATCGAATACCTTATGTTATAGGCAAGTGCATCGTTTACAAAGGATTTTCCTCCAATGAATAGAATCTAGTATCAACTCTGTTTAGTATTTCTTTGCAAATTTTCCCCAATAGCTGTTTTGCAGCTGCACAAAAATTATTTACAAAATTTGGATCTTGCGGTACATTTGTTTACGTTGATTCGTCTCAAAGCAGTGTCTGTTTCATCTGTTTGATTGGCTCCTATCTCCTAATTCTAAAAGGCATTTCTATAAAGGTGGTAATTTGTTCATGAATGCAGCACTTTTGAGTGGAATCATTGA
This sequence comes from Microcambeva bendego, assembly GCA_034509265.1. NCBI lineage: Eukaryota > Metazoa > Chordata > Actinopteri > Siluriformes > Trichomycteridae > Microcambeva > Microcambeva bendego. The sequence continues at coordinate 20,134,079 of JAYDZG010000039.1, forward strand.
GAAATATTTTAGGAATAGCAGGCTGCTGAATGAGCGTAAAAAAAGAGCAGTCTACTGTGGGAAGGAAAAGCTCGTTTTCTGCATGTCGAGATAATAAGAACAGAGGTGCATATGCTTTTACCTTAGATGAGGATTAACAATCCTTTCTACTTACAGAGAATGAATTAGTGAATACATGAATAGACGAACAGCCAGATACACGGCTGATAACCACAGCCAGTGTCAAAGAGGACAAAGAATCAGAAGACAGCCGTGTGTAATGAGATTCATTCTTTTTTGGATATATTATGATAAAGCAGCACTTCTGATTTGCTTCTGACAAACTGACATGTCTTAGTGACTACATTTTTTTGAGTGGTAAAATAAATGAAAGCTCTGCCATGATCGTTTTGTACTGATTGGTCGATATAAATCAATCTATAACTGTTCAGTGCGAAACAAATAAACGTCGAGTATCAGCATCTGTTAGAAGAATAATTGTTCTAGAATTCAAAGTAAACATCCAGACTGGCATCGGCTCCACTTCCGGCACACTCCATGTTTAGAAGAGTTCATACATCACAGACTATTGAGCTGCTTGTATATAGTAAGAGTGGGCAAACCTCTGCAACAGGTAGTATTTTTAATTCCCAAATGATTTCAAAGTGTAATTAAAAGAAACAGTAATATGACCAGTGCTAAACAATTTCCTTCCATCCACTAATCCAACATCTGTCAGTAAGTCTGTCTGTGTATCAATCCATCTGTCTTTAAATCCAACATCTGTCTGTCTACCCATCGATCCATAAATCCAACATTTGTATCTGGCTGTCTATCAATCAATTCATCCATAAATTCACTGTTTGTCTACTCACCCATCCATCCATACATGCATCTATAAATCCACCATCTGTCTGCCTGCCTGTCTATCTGTCTGTATATCCATACAACCATACATTTATCAATCCAACATCTGCTTGTCTGTGTATCTATCCATCTATCAATCCATTAATCCATTAGTCTGTCTGTCTTTCTTTGACAAATTTTGAATGTACTGCATGCATTAATTTCTTCATTTGTTTGTATTTGACAAATATACTTTAAATTTGTATCATGTATCAATTTGACAAAACCAAAGATAAAAACCGAGTGTTTGAGAAAAATGTGTAATTCTAGACTAAACAATGAGAACATTATAAACTCGTGTTGTTTATTTGTTATTCAGCCCAGCAACGGGGTGCAGCTGGTAGATTAGATGCAGTCAGGGTGGGTTGCCTCCAGGTAGAAGGTGGTTTTGCATTTCTAAATTGTCTCTGGGTAAGCAGGAGTAAATATAAGTGTGTAAATGTGTTGACCTGAAATGGATTGGCACCCTGTCCGTGGTGTATTTCTAAATTGTGCAAAGCCTTTTTAGTTGGCATCGCACCCAGTGTAAGCCACACCACAGAGAACAAAAACATCCACAGCCTGCAAAGTAAGTAGAGAAAGAATAGTGAAGAACTGAGAATTGGTTTTCACAATATGGTAGGGTTCCATATCTGTGATAACTCGGTTCTCGAGAAAAGAGGAAAGATAGGAAACCCTCAAAACAAGACGACCCCTGTCCCATTACAAAAATATGGATTTAGAGGTGGATCTACACCAGTAAAGGGTTGTAACACTGCCTGTAGTGCAGGGCTGTCCAAATTGGGGCCCGACGTCTCTTTTTTTGGCCCGCGTTTCTAGATCCAAGTAGGATCTACATTTGTCTGTAGATAAGAATTTCTATCAACCAGTGTTAAACTGCCTAGAATGGCAGATTCAATACATTAGCTAACTACAATTGTACATGAGAAAGTGTTGAGGAGAGGGGGCGTTGTGGAGCTCCAGTCAACATATGGAGTAAGATTGCTGTGTAAAAAACTTGTTCATGCTCTTCTACATCCATACATTGTACACAAAAGTCTGTTTTTACACTTACATGTATCGAGCAGACGACCAGTCGATCCATGTAGGGCCAGATGTAGCCTAGTGGTTAAAGTACTGGACTAGAAATCCAAAGGATGCCGGTTCAAATCTCGCCACTACCAAGCTGCCATGGTTGGGCCCTTGAGCAAGGCCCTTAACCCTCAATTGTAAGTTAACAATAAGTTGAAATGCTGTGTGTGTTTTGTATGAATACAGTTCAAAAAATATACAATTATAAAGATTTCCACATATGACTTGAATTATTACGACTTGTAGCTTATGATCACGGATCGAAAATTGAAAACAATCAAAAATTGTCAAAAATACGTCACTGGAATGTATTTCTACACAGGTGCAACTCAACAAATTAGAATATCATGCAAAAGTTTGTTTATTATAGTAATTCATGTCAGGTAATGAAAATAATATACAGGTTCCTTGCAAATTTAAATATAAATAAAAAACACATTTTTAAAGTAACTAGAACATAAATAGCCCTGCATTCTCCCTCCACATTGATCACTGTCAAAAGTGTGAATGACAGGTTATTCTTGATTTTTGGATGGAAACCACTGTTGCAATCTGGCAGCCCTGGCAAGGCTGTTAACTATGGAGCGTATGAGGCGGCGGCGTACAGATAAACACAACTTCAAAAACAATTGCTGTACTTTTTGTATTCCTCAGTTTACATTTCCTCTAAATCTCATCTTTTTCAAATGTTTCTGCTTCTAAAAAAGAAATCAATGAAAGCCCTGTTAATTTGAGTGAACAGTATTTACCAATAAAAACGTAATATATTTTAATTTAATGCAATATTAAAATAACAATCTTTTTTGGCCCATGGCCCTTGACTAAGATTAACTTTGGGCCTCTTATAAGGAATTATTTGGGCATCCCTGCTCTAGGATTATTCAATTTTTAAAGGTCTTTCCATAGTGAGGCCAACTTTCTAAGTTAGGCCAAGTCCAACTTTCTCAGTTAGGTTTCATTGAAAACAGAGGAACCGGATCAGAGCGAGCCTGGTATTATATTTTCAGAGAAAGCTTTCAAGTCTGTGAAGGTGAAACCATGATGTATAGAAACACTTCACATGGAGCGAGTTAATGCTCAGTACGGTTTAGGTGGCTTGCCTGTTAAGAGGAACTGACATGTGAGTCATCTGTGCCTCCATTCCCCATTTCCATTCCGAACTTGTGAAGGCAGGAGAACATGAATGATTGATTTTTTTAACAGCAAAAGGCTTTTTTTATTTTAACGTCCATGGTTGTGAACTGAGCTCTTTGGCAATAATACATACATGTCATATTATGGTGTTCACATCCTTCCAGCCTTGTAGTGGAACTAACCAGAGGATTATGGCTTCTAATTGGTAATATGTTTGGTAAGTGTGCCATTTTCATACCAAAACTAGTTATAAGATTAAAGGTTAAATCCCAAACAACACTGCTGCACACAGTACAGGCGGGAATGGTAAACCAGGCATAGCAAAGGGCCATTGAGTATTGTAAGATAAAGTGTACAAGGCAACAGATGGGCTACAGTCGGTAATTTTATACCCACCATGTGCATCTTTATGGTCGTTGTAGCTCATAAAACGGGCAACAAATGCACATACAAGATAGGTCTGTCTAATAAAGTGGCTGCTGAGCTAGTATACAAAAATGTTGTGTGCCAAAACCACCACACTGCAATATCTATCAGATGTCTATAGTAAATTTAAAAAACACGCACATGCATTTATTATGCAAAGATCAGGCATAACATTATGACCACCTTCCCACTATTGCTTTGGTCCCCTATTGCTTCAAAACAGCCCTGTAGAAAAACATTTCTTGTGTTCTATGTATTCTAATTATATATATAATTTGTATATATTTTTTTCTCCCAATCTAGTCATCCGTAATTACCTAAATGCATTATGCTTCCACTCCACTATTGACCTCCACTTGTACTGACGATAGCCGTGACCAACACAAAACCCTCCGATAAGTGTGCTGTAGCCGACTTCATCTTTTCACCTGCGCGTGGCGAGTTCACATGTGAATCAATGATCCAGCAGAGGTTGTGGTTACACCATTTATGAGGAATACCCTCTGGCACCCTCCCTTGAACAACAAGCCAATAATTGAACTTCCATCTCGGGTGTGCTAGTGTTGGAAGAATGTGCCACCTGAGCAACCTTTAATTAGTTTTTATTACACTGTTATACATGACAAATTTTGTTTATTGACAAAATTTGCAACATTAACAATGTCAGGGCTGCATCACTGTGGTACAGTGTGTTACTGATTTCAATTCAGAAATAATTGTGGATCATATTAATTGCATTTGTTTTCATTTATTAAGCTTCATGCATGGAGCAGGTATAGCATTATTACCACTGAGTATCTCATGGCACCTGTCATTGGGG
>JAYDZG010000039.1:20223179-20236142 GCA_034509265.1 Microcambeva bendego
TAATGGGTAGCACTGTCACCTTCCAGCAAGAACGTCCTTGGTTCAACACAGAGTGTGAGTTTTCTCCAGGAGCTCCACTTCTCTCCCATGTTCCAAAGGTGTTCAATCAATATTTGAACTGATAACTCTACTGCCATTTCTGTCATGACTGTGACCGAACATGCGTGTAGAATGTGATGTTAAAATCAAAATAAATAAATAAAAACTATTTTCTCCTCCTGAACTTCCCACGTTCTCACCATGTCTGGTTTGGCGGTAACCTCAAATGCCTGGCTGCTGTGGAGAGCACCTTCCATTGGCTCTAATCTTGTTTTCCCACCTCTTTCTCCTGGGTATCAAACAAACAGCCGTGCTGGTTGGCCTCGGCAGTCTGCTCAGTGATTACCTCAGCCTGTCTCTGTCTGATTGGCCCTTGGCATGGTGCAGGCATGGAGCACTCACCTATAGCATGTCATAACACCAGAAAAGGGCAGCTGTAAATAGCTCCATCTGCACAATCATGCTGTCACAACAGAGAAAAAAAAGCCAGAGCGGATGAGGGCAGAGAGGGAGTGGCAAAACAAAGTAAGAGGAGAGAAAAAGGAGAGGGAGGTGAGAAGAGGAATGTCACAGTGCTGTAGAGTGAGTCATGCTGAGCGGATTTAAGGATGAGATAATGCCTCTTGTGTGGGATGATGTCACCCACGTGCATGCGCATGCTCAAGACCACATGCGCATGCTCAAGAACGCATGTGCACACAAGCATTGTGCTTTAGCCCTTTTAACATTAACCAGGATTTAATCACTGCACCTATAATTAGTGCCCTAATAAATTCACAGGAAAATTCACACGTCTTGTTTTTATTTTTTATTGAAGAGTGCAATGACAGCGGCCCAATAAATTACACTCATAAATTAATTGATTAAAATGGAAGCCACAATATACAGCAACATATACAGTTTCTTGCGGTTGCTCTCGTCAGGTGTCGCCACAGCAGATTGCGATCCTCATTATTGATTTTGTTTTTTTATGCCAGATGCCCTTCCTGACAGCCAATATAACAATTCAGGTTCTCCATTGAACTTGGCTGCATGATTTTGGATGCATGCAAACTGCACACAGAAAGGACCCAGACCGCCCAGCCTGGGAATTAAATCCAGAACCTTCTTGCTCTAAGGCGACAGTGCTACTTACTGAGCCACACACCCCTCTGCATCCACAGCACTGGTTGGGAGTTAACATCAGTCACAGATGTTTTTTTGGAACAGTCAGACTTCTGAATGCTGATTTTTATAATCATTGATATTCAGAGTATTTATAGAGTATTTGTTACGTGTTTTAATTGAAACGTATAATAGCCATGATTATTAGTCAGCAATGGTCAGTAATCACCTTGGCATAAGCCCTAGTTCAGGTCAGTGAGATAATGGCAGGCAGCATATTGTGCTGATCACTGGTGCGGTGGATAATAGTTGACCCCCCCCCACATAATCCCAGAATGAGTAAGAGATAATGTATTGCCCATTTATTTTTTATGTGCCTGCATTTCAGCACAGGTATGAATGGAAATCTGACATCACGTCATCACCATCAATAAACCAGCTGATGTGAGCTGCTCCCTATTGTGAATGAGCTGAATGAATGCATTTCAGCTTTTGTTCAAAATGATCTCCAGCAGATGGTCTGGGTTAAGTCATAGCTAAACCACTAACTCAATTGAGCTTAAAACCACAATATACACAGAGTGGAAAACTGACCAATCGCAGTAGCACCTGGAGAACAAGAAATTGACTCATTCCTCTACAGCGCCGTATAATCTACCACGTGACTGGTGTGCACACTGACTTGTAAACACACACACACACACACACACACACACACACACTTAAAGGGACTGTTTCAACTTCTTACCAATCATCCAATCATAGCATTAATTACCTACTGTAAGCTGCATCAGTCATTGTGCCTCTTATTGGCTCTGACTGGTGAATGAGGTCATGTGTGAAATGTTTTATGTTCTTACAGCTTAGTCTTCCTGTGTTGGTTTGGGGAGGGTTTAAGATTCGAATAAGCACAACAGAGACTTATTTCTTTCTTTAGGACTGTTTATGAGCATGTATTACTGCACCAGTCAAGTAGAATGCCTATACCAAGTTTCAAGTTTTGTCACATACCTACTCAGCATGCTCAGCCACATTATGAAAACAAAATATACATTTATATTAAAATCGAAGTTTTACAATATAAAAACTACAAAATGTAATCATTTAACTATACCAAATAGAATAGAAAAATAGAAACAATAGAAAAATATAAAGTGTCCAGAGTGGAGTGCCAAGTGTCCAAATTGTAAGTTCAGAGAGCTCATATCTGTTTAATGATTTTATTGGACGATGTGATCAGTTTAATGTTTAATCTTCAAATAGAGGGTTTACTTAGTTGACGCCGACAGTAATTGGCTGGCAGTCTGCCTAAACCAATACAGCTTGATCTTTCTTGATCCTGATTGGTCCAGGTCAGCATTGCGTAGATCCATGTTTTGGCCAATCTGGGTTTGTTCTGCCTATCAGCAGCCTTATCAGACATGAAACGGAACTGTCCCGAGCACACTCCGAGCCGCAAGTTGTTTTGCTCACTACTCGCCTCACTAAGCCGATCACTTTTATTGTTAATGGTGCATAAAGGAGAATTTTAGCTCGGGTGTTTTTGAGGTGAATGACCGCTGTGTACAAAGATATGGTTGAATGGGGACAAAATAATGCGAAGTCACATTATTATGACCACCAGCTAATATCTAGAGTGACCTCTGTGTGCAACCTGGACACCAGCTAGATGGGCTGTGAGTGACTCAAAAAGGTCCTGGTAGGTTGTCACAGGTATCTGTCACAGGTAGCCATCCCACATCTGCTGGGGTGCGTGGGGTAGAATCAACAGAGCAAACACAACTCCCACAGATGCTCAGTTAGGTTCAAGTCTGAGGAATAAGGGCCATGGTAGCATTTATGAAGTCTTCATCACTCTCTTTCCAACAATGTGAGGCATTTCTAGCCGTTTGAGATGTCACATTGTCTTGCTGAAAGATCCCATCCAAGACCGCAAAGACAATCTGCATGTACGGATGTACATGATCTGCAAGAATGGATTCATAAACAAACTGGTTGAGCCTTTCATACATAAATGGGACTCGACAGTCTTGACACTCTTCAATTTGTCATGATACATGTTTTTTTTTAAATAAAATAAAATTGAAGACGAATTATTTTATTTATTACTTTCTGAGGTAAACTATTTTGAATTCAGCCTTATTTGGCAACTTATTGCGGCACCCTCGTCTGCTGTTTAAAGGGAATATCGATTCATTAAACATGAATACCGATTTGAATCATGCCTCAAGTGAATCGATTCTTAACTGACTCGTGATGCATCGTCACATCTTTACGGCTTGCTATCTGATTATTTGTTCGGCCTACTGACGTGTTCATCTCCATTGCTGACTGATGCATTATAACACCCAGACCATGTTTTCCTTCTCTTTTCAGGTTTTTGGGAATAAGATGGTTATCCCCTCTTTGGACGGTGCATTGTTTCAGTGGAACAGGGACAGGGAGAGCATGGAGGCTGTTCCTTTCAGTGTGGAGTCACTGCTCGACTCATCGTACCGTGTTGGAGAGGACACAGTGCTGGTGGGTGGGAAATCCCTGACCACATATGGGCTGGGAGCTTACAGCGGCAAGGTACACTTTAACAAAACTATGCGTGAAGACAGTTTAGATGTTTCGTTAGATGTTTTTTCATTGGTTACATATTTCTGGGTTTACATTGTGTTGTCTTTTTGTTTTCACAGCTCAAGTATATCTGTTCATCAGTGGGTTGTAGTCACTGGGGCAAGGAGGAGACGGAGGCAGAGGACATACTTTTACTGCAGAGAACACAGAAAACTGTCCGAGCCGTAACCCCTCGGAGTGGCTTTGAAAAGTTAGTTCTTCCTTTGACGTGTGTTGCTGAAAACTTGGTCAACATGGATTTTCATTATTTATTAATACTATTAATTTATTAGGAGTGGCTCAGTAACTAAGTTAGTAGCTATGTCACCTAATAGCAAGACGGTCCTGGATTTGATCCCCCATGTGGGGATCCGGGATCTTTGTCTGTGGAGATAGCATGTTCTCCCTGTGTCTGTGTGGGTTTCCTCAACAGTCCAAAACCAAAAACATGAAGTCAGAAAAATTAGGTACTTAGCCATGAGGATGCACAAACCGATGCATTGTAGTGCCAAGCCCAAGCCCGGAAGAATAGGGAGGGTTGTCAAGAAGGGCATCCGGCATAAAAACTAGGCCAAATCAATTATGGTTGATCCATATAGGTTAAGCTGCATCACATCACCCTATATTATTGCTAGATGTCAGGGTTCAAATCTTCAGAATTTTTTTGTGTTTTAAAATCGCCTCTTTAACATAAAGAATTCATTTCAAGTAGGCATCACACTTTATTGGTCCACCTGAAATGAACAATGACTGATACAAACTAGATATTTAACCTGCTCTAATGAGAGCCTCGTTTTTTTTCTGCCAGGTGGAACTTCAGTGTGGGAAACTTTCAGCTGAAGTTTGTTTCAGAGACCCAGACTCAGCTCAGTGTTTTTGAAGGAGAATCCGCCAATACAGAGTCTCTGCATGGGGTGCAGGGAGATCCGTCCCGTGTTATCCTGGAGGAACCAGAAGCCCACAGTCAGAAACACACTAACGCTCACATTCAAACAGAAGGCACAGACCTGGTGATCAAAGTGTCCATTCCAGACTGGAAGGTTATGGCCTTTAGCAGTGGACCAGCAGGACAGCTCATCTGGGAACATCAGGTGGGCTCGTGTTCCATATGCTTCATCTTTATACTCATTTTTACATTAAATTTTTATAATCAAACAGACTGGTTGGTTGTTTAAAACTCACTCTGATGAAGCAGCTACTAATGCTGAGCAAATGAAGACCATATTTATTGTAGTGGTTTATAAGCCTTAACATTAATAATGCAGCTGGTGTTTAAATTGGTAAAAGCACTAGTACAATTACTTTATATTATTGGTAAAAGCACCAAGACAATTACTTTATATTATTGGTAAAAGCACCAAGACAATTACTTTATATTATTGGTAAAAGCACCAGTACAATTACTTTATATTATTGGTAAAAGCACCAGTACAATTACAATAAATATTGTCGGAATCTGAAGAACCAGTGCTGGAAAACTCACATTTCATGCCAGTCGTAACTGTGTTTAACGCCATCACACGGTAGTGTTCAAGAATTTCCATAAATATTATTTGAATGCAAATTATAGGCATGTTATTTTTATGTTAATTCATGTTTATATATTTTTGGCAGCTATAATAATGTGAATTCTTCAAAAAGGTATATTAGGTGGTGCTTAGCCTTAAATGTCATGTACATAGCCTGTTTGATTGTGTTTTGCCATTCCAGCTCAGATTTTGCTTACTGTCTGTTTTTGTCCTGTGTAGTTTTGCACACCCATTGCTTCAGCCTGGCTGGTGGGGGGAGGAAGGGTGACACCCATCAGTCTGTTTGATGACACACCGTACACCGTCCACCCAGAGAACGATGCTCGGGAAGAGGAGGATGACCTTATGGAGGAGGCACGCGAAGCTACAGAGTCCAGTGTTTACCTGGGTAATGTGAGCTTGAAGTGTTTCTGACGATAAGAAGATGGGTAACGAAAGAAGTGCATCTCTGAGCTTTGTGTGTTCTCCGTTTAGGGATGTTCCAGGGTCAGCTGTATCTGCAGTCGTCAGTCCAAATGTCTGAGAAGTTTCCATCTAAGCCCAAAGCCTTGGACAGCCACAGGTCCAGCTCAGATATTACTCCTCCACCTACGGTCAAATGGAGGCCTCTCATCCGTGAGTCCGCACTGACAAAACATTCCTGAAATAGTTTGTTAGCTTATAATGTTTATACCATGACTTCTATGAAATATTGAGAATTGTTGCATTTGCTTTAAACAGTGTATTGGTTGTGTTAAATAATGTTATTTCACATAAAAATGTGATAGAAAGTTTTTGTCTAGTAAAATAGCATAAAACATTTAAAAATAGATGACAATGCTTAAAAAGGATACTGTAAAAATTCATTCAAATATTTGTATTTGATTGTATTGGTTATTTATTTCTCTCAATCAACACAGCAATAGATGAACATGTAGATAAAGTCTTCTTTGAATTAAAAGTTTACTAACATGGCTCATCACTAGTACGGTTGTATTCTAACATTTATGCAGTCCCTTGACTAATTAAAAAGAGAATAGTCCTATAGATGCTTAGCATGGTAGTTAACTGTAAGGGTGTACATAGTAGGTGTCAGGAAGGGTATATATATCCCCTCCATGCAGTCTATCTGGAGTCCCACAGGGTTCTGTATTTGGTCCTCTTCTATTTTACATATACACCCACTCTTTTGGTAAAGTCATATCCACTCTTGGCTTCACTTGCCATCCCTGTGTGGCTGAAACTCGGCTCATTCTGTCATTCCCTCCCTAAGACACATTTGTCTCGGCTCATGTCTTGTAGATCTCATTATAAAAATCAGCTCATCATCTGTAACCCAGTAAGCTGATACAAATTCCCAGAACTTTGTCCCCATGCCAAGACCTCATTTCTCTCCATGACTTTCAGATCAAACCACCTGATAATGAAGAAAACATTAGTGTTGTCCTGGTATCAAGTTGTTCTCATTGGCATATGTTGCTAACCTGGGAAGATCATGCTGGTTTTTTCATCTACAGCGATTCTTACACTCAGCTAACCCTCCTCTATGCAATCCACTGTGATCCCTGTTCATTATCAGACCCATGCAACTGATTCAAAATGCAGCAACCTGCCTGATTTTCTGTTACACTGCCCATTGGCACATTGTTGGGCTCTCTTACTGACTTCTTGTAGCTGTCCCTGTTTAATTTAAACACTGGAACTTGCATTCTAAGCCAAGAACAGACCAGCTCTGACCTGCCTTAAAGTACTTATCAAACACTCTTCTGTTCCACATTTGATCCACAACTCAAATTTCAAAGAGGTCATGGATCATGGCTCTCTCTGTAGTAGCACCCAGTTTTTGTAATCTATCTGTTGGCATCATCAGAAGATGATTCAAGACCTACCTGCTTACCGAGATATAGGATCTATCCTTGCTTTCTCTTTCTTGTTCACATACTTTTGTTGTAACATGGTATTAGCAGACTTGTGGTGTTAAACTGAGTCTCCTATAATGTCCGGACATGCCACAAATACTGTGAATCAAATAGAAAATAACTCTACCGCATCACGTGGGGCTATAGCACAGTAGTACACCATAGCTGGGAATCCCAGCTCTGCCATACGGCTGTATATAAACCATGTTGTTTGTCTGAAGAGAGAGCCAGATAAAGACCACATAACTGGTGCAATTATAACTTCTGCTGGGTGATTATTCCTCTACTCTGTGTGGATGACATCAATGGTTCACAGTGCCACACCCTCACACCCTGCAGGTGAAAAAATGCAATCGGCTACTGCTCACATGTTGGAGGGTAGTGTGTCAGTTCGCTTCAGTCAGTCAGGCCAGTGGTCAGCAGCAGTAGAGAGGACACACATTTTTTTTATGTGCATTACTATTTGTGCTTTTTAAACAGTGAGGGCTGCCTAAATGCTTTTATATCTTCTATCTTATCACTGAGCAAGTTTAGAGCTTGACTAACGTTTGTGTTGTCGTCCTTTTTCAGACTCCCCCTCTCGTACTCCGGTACTGGTAGGCTCTGAAGAGTTTGATAAGTGTCTGAACAATGATAAGTTTTCCTATGAGGAGTACAGCAATGGGGCTTTGTCTATTCTGCAGTATCCTCATGGTAAGGATGTCGCTCTGACATGTTTGAAAGCCAAATGCTGCATTTAATCGATTGTCCGCTGATTTATAGCACTGTCACGGAGACTTAAAACCTCCTGTCTTCTGTAGACAATGGATACTATTTTACATACGGTAGTCATTACCGTGGCCGACGGGAGATGACCGCGGTGAGCGTGTTGCGTACAGATGAAGGCCGAGTCTTGAGGAGGAAGGATCCAGTGCTGCTGTTGCCATGGTGGAAGGAGATCTTGGGCACCATCATCTTCTGCATTGCTGCCACGACGTACATCGTCCGCAAGTTCTTCCATCCCCACACAGCGTACATACGGGTAAGTAGGAGAGGAGTCAGCGGATCTCCACACACACATTTAGGATTGAGGGTTAGGAGGTTTGTTTTTAGGAAATTGAATCCTCAAGTTTTCTAGCATTTTGGTAATAGCAGCTGATTCGGTGGCTCGGATGGTAGCACTGTCGCGTCACAGAAAGAAGGTCCTGGGTTCGATCCCCAGGTGGGGCGATCTAGGTCCTTTCTGATGTGGAGTCAGGTTCATCGAAGCTACTAAATTGTCCATGAGCCTTATGAACTGATGAAGCTTTTGTAATGAATAATCATCTCCTGTCATGAATGTAACCAAACAAACAAACAAACGACAGCTGATTATCAAAGCCGAAGCGGCCCGGCCACGGATGCTGTTCAAACAGACTCCAGATGTGCTCAGGTCATGCCGCTGTAAAACTTGCACATCAGACCTGACATTTGTTGATTCGAATCACAGCTCTGCTACCAGCAGGCTGACTTCCTACACAAATAATAATTGTTTTTCAAGAAGTTAGTTTCTCATAACTGATCCTGTTACGACCTCTGCCGGCCGGTCGATGGCATCTTCACTGAGACGGGTGATAAATGTGATCAGGGTGGTCCTCTCCTGCACGAAGCTGATCCACATCAGCCTAGTATAGGTGAAAAGATGCAGTAAGCTACTGAACACCTGTCAAAGGTGCTATGTGTTCATCACAGCTCTCTGAGCTCTCTGTATGATCACTGTCGAAACTAGGGGGCGCAAAAATTCAGGGTGAATATTAGTTAGTTCATTACCTTCGGCTGCTCTCTGCACTCGACACAAATAACGACGATGACTACTGTTGCACACTGAATCATTTATCGATTAATATAATAATAATTATGGGAGCTATAATGATTTAACATCCGACAACCCGACACAGACTGAATCAGTGTACACTGTACTTACTACAAACTTGCCTATAAATAAACATGCTACTTCACATTATGCCCCTAATCTAATGGGTGCAGAATGGTCGTTCTGGTGTTTCATTTATAGGCAAGTAAAAAAGTAATCTATCACTGCAGTGTCAGGTCGTCCGATAATAAATCATTATAGCTCCAGACTTCTCGTTATATTTATCGATAACCAATTCATTGTGCAATAACGGTCATCGTCTTCCTTTCCTCTTATTAAAATGATGCATCAGTATGAGAGTCTTTATTTCGCTTTAGATCCCGATGTGGTGTTAGATGTAATAAAAATGAAATATAAAGAATTATATGTATGCAGAAATCTCCGGAATCATAAGAATGAATATATGGATAATGCTCGAGCATCTAAATGATTCTGCCTGGGAGTGACATTCACTGACAGAACCGGCCCATGTGCCCACCCCCATACTGTCTATACCGCCCCCCGTGTCTCAAAAATCTCTCGCAAGAGATTCTTTGGAGCACTGTTGAGTGCAGTGAGCAGCCAAAGCTAATGAACTAACTTGAGCGTGATAATATGAAACGTGCACATGCAAATCTTCTTTCTGTGCTGGCAGGTTCCACATTTGTGCATTTATTGAACTTGCAGGTTCATAATTTTCACCCTGTATTTTTGCGCCCTATAGTTTAGACACTGATCTAAAGCCATAGAGAGGAAGCGTAATGCAGTCGAGTAATTAGTAGTGTTCAGGTGAGCTATCTAGCAAATCATTCAGCAAACCAAGTCCAACGAATAAGTCATAACAATGCTTGTGCAAAATTAGGTCTTAAGACTCCGTGACGTAAGGGTGTGACGGGAGATTTAAATCAATGCTTTTTGATTTAATTGTGTTCTGACATCTCAAGCTTTTCCCGTCTAGCTTTAACCACATACGAGAAAAAGTTTGCACCTTCATCATACTGTTTGTGTTTGTTTTATTACAGCAGAGGAAAGAATCTGAGACACAGTGTCAGACAGAGAGCAAGTTTGAGCTGGAAGCCTCAGAACCCAGAGAAGCACTTACAGACAGCCGACCCAGTGAATATGTGTCCAGGTAATTGACTTAAAAAAAAATAAGATGCAGATCCCTTTTACAAGAGACTCGAGTGCCGTGGTTTAAAACGCTTGTGTCATCAGTGTGATTGAACAGCTGGAGCGACTGTATGGAATAGGACATGTTCAACCTCACATACCAGAATATAAACCAACTTCTCAATAGTTAGTCCAGACTGCTCAGCATCTGCCAGAGAGAGTGTGTGTGATCCTAATTTTATTTTACACACGGTGCAGTAACAGAAGCCATCGTAATAAATATTGTGTTTATCAGCTTGGCCTTTAAAACTGCCTGAATGCAGAAGTCCTCAATGTCAGTGTCTAAGTCATTTCCATGATGGTCCGAGCTGTGTGTATAAGATCTTTACTGAACGTTCTGGTACCTCTTGCAGTATATAAAACACACATTGTCTCTGAAATGTGAAACGTGTTAGTTGTGCCACGTGAATTATAGGCATCACACATGCTACATTTCTTCTGGTATAAAGAAAACAAAAATGAGGTGGTAGTAGATGATAGTTTTGGTGAGGACAGTGCAAGGACACTAATATGATTTTTCTAGTTCATGGAGTTTCCTCCCGGTTAAATAAGAGAGGGGGGCTGGAGGAGGGTGTCAAACTTTGTTTCGAGTGACCCACATTTTGTCCTTTATTTTAATACGACCCAAGCTTTACTCTAGGTTTACAAGATGCGCTACAAGATATTACATGAACACTTTATTACATTGTGATTACTTTGATCTGTAACCCATTTTTCATGGCTTGGTTTGATTCCACGGTGTCTGTGTGGTAGGTACCTGACAGACTTTGAGCCGGTGCAGTGTTTAGGAAGAGGTGGCTTTGGAGTTGTATTTGAGGCTCGGAACAAAGTAGATGACTGCAATTACGCCATAAAGAGAATTCGCCTACCAAACAGGTAATTGAAAAAAAAAAACAACAACTATGACAGCTAGTAATGGTTCATGTGTAATTCATTTCATTGAAAGGATTTGTAATGCGACCAGCAAACACTATAAACAAGAAAATCGGGTCAATTCAAACAGAAAAATAAGTTTATTGACTGAGGTTTGTTAAAGTATTATCAAACCAGTGTGGTGCTATACACCTACACATGGTGCTTTTAGCTCTGCCCAGATAAATGTCTCTGTGTGTGTATGTTTAGATCGATTGATAGATAGATAGATAGATTGATTTAAGGTCAAAATAACATTAAAGCAGGAATCACTTACCTTCAAGACAGATTATTTTAAATTATAAATGCAGCTATGTGACCGATTTTAAGATTTTCTTACTAATTGTTTGTTTAAATGTTCCTCCAGGCTGCCTTTGTAAATAAGAAGCGGTTGTAGATGTCTTGCCTGGTTAAATAAAGGTTAAATAAAAATAAAAAGTGACTTTTCTACACAGGGAAGTGGCTCGTGAAAAGGTGATGCGGGAGGTAAAGGCTTTAGCCAAGCTCGAGCATCCTGGTATCATCCGTTACTTTAACGCATGGCAAGAGAGCCCCCCACAGGGCTGGCAGGAGGAAATGGATGGACGCTGGCACAGAGATGCTAGGTATAACAAAAAGCATCATTAATATTTCCTATTAAACCGTCATTGCAGTAGAATCATTGTTAATCGTGTCATTTTTGTGTTCGTCAGTGTTACCGACTGGCCTCTGAGCTCCCCGGATCACATGGAGGCATTCTCAGTGAAGGTCCCCATCTCCACTCCCTCTCCTCTGGATCTGCCATGCAAGTGTTCGACTAGTGTACACAAAAGCACGCTCGCTCAGGATCACGTCTGTGTGGACGGCTTAGAGCTGGACAGCATGATGTCAGAACAGGACAGTCATGCCGACGCCGACCCTGACCTGGAGCTGTCTGAATCACGCCACTCTTTTGAACTCTGCCCGCCACGCACACAGCTCCATAACGACTGCACCACCTCCTCTTTTGACATCGTGTTCGAGGATTCCGGCTGCGACCAGTGCAACAACGATCCAGAGCCCAGCCCGACTACACCCGCTCAGACGATATGCCCCTCCCACTCGTCCTCCAGATCCCATCTCGCCGCTTCCTCCGCCCCGTTCTCTTCCTCTCCTCCCCGGCCTACAACTTTAAACCTGACACCACGCGCCCCCGTCCCGGCTGCACGGCTTCCCCCTACACCCAAAGTGTACCTGTACATCCAGATGCAGCTGTGCAGGAAGGAGAACCTAAAAGACTGGATGGCACAGCGCTCCCAGCCGGAGCTTAGAGAGCACTCGCAGTGTCTTGATATATTTCTGCAGATAGCAGAGGCCGTCGATTTTATCCACAGCAAGGGACTAATGCACAGAGACCTGAAGGTATTTTTATCAGGATTCTAATGTCATGGTCTTCACATGTAGTTCATGGATACACAAGATTCATCAGTTCAAGTCTTTAACGTCTAACACAGTGATGTGAATTGGAGATACATAAATGTCTTCTCACTTGCATGTCTTTGGACTCTGGGTGAAAACCCACACTGACACAAGGAGAACATACAAACTTGCACTCGGAAATCGACCCCAAGACCTTCTTGCTGTCAGGCGACACGGTCACCCAGTGTCCAACCCATACACAAATGACATTTCTACCCAGCTCTTGAAGTTGAACCGCTCAAGCACTTCCAGAAACATGATTGGCTTAAGGGCAGGTGGGCTTAAGGGATTAACAGTTGCTACTGCAATTGTGGGATCGGCTGGCTGGTTGGATGTTACTGTGTAGAGATGGGGAGGAGTAGGAGTGAACTCACAGGTGCTGCTAATGCAGGAGAAAAGAAGC
>JAYDZG010000039.1:20247886-20260304 GCA_034509265.1 Microcambeva bendego
TGAGACAGGAGTGTGGAGGTACTGTGTAGAGTGAGACAGGAGTGTGGAGGTCCTGTGTAGAGTGAGACAGGAGTGTGGAGGTACTGTGTAGAGTGAGACAGGAGTGTGGAGGTCCTGTGTAGAGTGAGACAGGAGTGTGCAGGATAAGAAACGTAAATAATGTTTATCTTCGCCTTCTGTCAGATCCATTAGCGCCTCAGTCAGACGACTGATTGAGTATTCGTTCGCGTTCCAAATTGCGTTCTAGTGCCCTATATAGAACACAACAGAGTGCAATAACGGTGGCCACACAGTACGTAGCGGAGCAGGCAGTGATTTGAAACACGGCCTTTTCTGACAGCGCTCTTTGGCCTTCCGCGTGAGGTATACAGCCGTCATTTCCGGGTGCTACTCTCAGTCAGTGTTGCAGTGATGTAAATGGAGAGAGGAGCTCAAAGTAGGATCAGACGCGCACTGCAGATAATAAACACTCCTGAGCAGCAGCACTATATTCTCCAGCCCTGCCCGGATCATCCCAACTCCTCCTGTCCAGCAGCCTCCTCTTCCGCAGCCGTTTCTCCTGATCGCCGATGGCCGGGGATCTGTGCGGGACCGGTAGCCGGGGAGGACTGGTGATGCTCGGTGTACCTGCCTCAGGCCTCCGCAGGACGCCGCGGCGGACTTTACTGCTCCTTTGTGCCGCTGTTGGAGCTCTGATCGCTGCTCTGCCCGCTGCTGCCCAGGCTAAAGAGTGTGAGAAACCCTGTGTAAACGGGCACTGCGACCCGGCCAGCGGCAGCTGTGTCTGTGACCCGGGCTGGGTGGATGAGCAGTGCCAACACTGCGGCGGCCGCTTCAGGTACGACCTACAGCAGATTCAGGATTTAAGACGCGTTATACACCTGTCAGACACACACACACACACACACACACACACACACACACACACACACACACACACACACACTACCAGTGTACGAGTGTTGAACTTGCTCCTGCTCTTTACGATTGGTGTAAATGTTTTCTATATTGCTACGTGTGTGGACAACGTTTGCAACTGACAGTTGACAACTGACAACTGACTGTGATCTTGTGCAATTTATTGGCAAGCCTACCACATGATTGGATTCGAATGCATGAGGACTTGTCATTGATGTAAAGTCTTATTTCAAGATTGAACAATCTGTAGAGTTGGATGTCGTTGGGGGATGCTGTGGCATTGTGTTTAGAGAACTGGGCTTGAGCAAGGCACCCAACCCCTAACTGCTCCCAAGGCGCCGTGGCTAGGGCTGCATACTGCTCCGGGCACGTGTGCTCACTGCTCGCTAGTGTTCGCTAGTGTGTAAATGTGTGATTCACTGCACGGATCGGGTTAAAATGTGGAGGACAGGCCGGAGGTGTTTGAGACTAACTTAAGTGCGCCATGTTTATATATTTTTAACAACACATAACTTAATTTATTATGGGTTGTTCACTGTGGCAGTTTTATACCCTTTTAGTGACAGTTTTTAAATCTAAGCCTCAACCCTGAATTAAATGATATCTAAAAATATGCATTATATTTTCTTAGAGGAATTAAGGTTTGACTGTGACTTGTTTTACTATTCTACTAACTATTTTTTTGTAATCTAGTTGCTCCACTATTTTAAAAACTTTAATAGTAAAACTTTAACTGTTCTACTGTTCTATTTCATAGAGCCTCTATGGTCTGACTGTAAAAGTTCATAGTACAGGCTTCCCGTCAAAATCTAAATAAATCACTGAGTTTCATATCACCAAGTCTTAATGCTGTACTGAATGTGAAACTGTACCAGTGAACGTGGCAGTGTAATGTAATGCATAGAACAGTGAGAGAACAGAAGTTGATCTTAATTGATGCAGTTGGCTTATTAAAGCAGTTTCTGACAACATAAGTGTAACTATTAAACTATTAAACTATGTCACTGTAAAATAATAACACAAGAAGTAACACACAGATTCCTATTTGTACAGTATAACATGTAGTCTTCATCCATACTGACAACTAAGAAATGCATACTAGTTTAATCATTTACTAGTTAATTACTATATTTGCATTAAAACACTTTGCTGAGTTATGTAGTTGTACACAGCTGGCACATTCAGATTGAGGATGGTTAAGTGTGAGTTCTTACTCAGGAGACACTGATACAGTTATTTTATTAAAGCGGTTCCAGACAACATGGGGCAATTATTAAATGATTAGTTGTGTTTTTGGACATCAGCACACAGTAAGAACTAACAAATAGAAACTACAGTAGTTAGGGATCTTTGGCTTTTGATAAAAAAATATAGAAAGGTTTCCTCATCTCAAACAATTTGTTGAAAAAAAAACAACAACAACAGTGGTGGCTATACCCCAACAAAAATGGCAATGTCTCAATAAGTTGTCATGTGCCCTTGAGCAATAATTACATTGACAACGACGTCTCATGCTGTTCTCTGTCGACTTATTGTCTGCTGAGGCATGACATCCAACTCTTCTTGAAGGATGGCCCTCAGGTCATTAAGGTTCTGGGGTCTAGAGTTATAAGCCTCTACATGGTGACTCAGCTAATCCAATAAGTTTTCTATGGGATTCAGGTCTGGAGAAAGTTCAGGCCACTCCATTTGAGTTACCCCAGTCTTTAGCAGCCCTTACCTAATGATGTGACCTCTATGAGCTGGAGCATTGTCATCCATGAAGAAGAAATTAGGAATGTGTTGTTCGTGCAGAGGAACAATGACTGGATTAATTTGGCGGTTCAAGTAATATGGGTTTGTAACTGCACCATTCACAAATTGTGCACACCTGCCCACACTGTAGCACCATCACCACCAAAGGCTCGTCTGTTGACAACAGTGGCAGATGCATAGCACTTTCCTTGATGTCTCCAACATTGTTGGCGGCCATCATTTTTGCTCAGCATTATTTTGCTTGCATCAGTGAAGAGCCCTGAGGCCCACTGGTCCCTCGTCCAGCGTAAATGATCCCTGGCCCATGCAAGACTATGACGCCTGTGTCTGGTGGTGTGGTCAGGTACGCTTGCAGGTCGTCTAGCACGCAGACCACGCTGATGTAAACGGTTTTGAATGGTCTGACGTGACACTCGGGTGCCTCTCACCTCTCTTAAATGTGCCTGGATTTGCCACTTCTGTCTGAGAACTTCGTGTTTGAATCCTCGCGATGGTGATGCACTGTTGGGTGTCATCTTTGCTGTTTAAATACCAATTCTAATTGAACCAGGAAATTTATTGGTTGATACATGGAACAAACACCGGTTGGACATGTGCATTCAAAAGTTTAGGGAAGGTCAAATTAAGTTCACCTGTAAAGGTTAGATTGCATTTTAGGTTCATCCTGAAATTGCCATTGAAAGCTAAATATCCCAAACTTTTTGTGAGTAGTGTATATAACAAATGTCTGAGAGTATTGTCAGTTCAGAAATACCATCTCTTAATACAAGACTTTAAACAATTGAGGTATTTTACTGTATATCTTATACAATAATGGGAACAGATGTAGATAATCTGAACAAATCACAGTCTGTATAGGGCGAGATCGGAAACCACTGAATGTGCATGACCTTTGAGCCCAGATAATATTGTGAGAATCTGTACTGTTAGTAAAAATAGCTACATGGAAACTATTGTTACTCAAAACGGTTAGTCACTGAATCAAGGAAAACTCTATTACAATGCTCTGAGCCTGAGCCCATTTTTGCTGCACTGACAGACAGTGAAAACCTTGTTTTATGAAAGAAATCTACAAAACAGCAGTGACCAGCTTCACTGTAAATTACAGTAACAAGCAGTTTAATGTTTCATCACCTATTATACAGGTGAGTGCATAAACACACACCTGTGATACATTCTAAACCTGCTATTATAAGGTTGTACAGAATGCTGGAGACTTGTATTGTCATGTTGTTAAGATACATTTGATCTTTCATTTGTGTAGATTAGTTGTAGTGTGCCTTAATTAAGACACATTTATAATCTGATTGAACTGGGAAATGTAAAAATCACTCTCATTTACATTTACTTACAGAGGAGACACAGACATCATGTTATGTTTACTGGATGAACAAAAGCATCGGGACATCATTTCTAAATTAAAACATCATTTAGTTGGATATTTTTTGACCAAAAAGTATATGGTTACTTGACCATGAGCTCATTGAATGCTCATTACTACAGAGTTTTTCTTTTGTGGTTATAGCAGCCTCCACTTGTCTGGAAAGGCTTTTGTGCCGGTTCCTCCAGACTAAACGTGTCGAAACTTGCTTTATGGCGCTCGCTTTGTGCACAGGGACAGAGTCATGGTGGTACAGGAAAAGACTTCACTCAGACTGCTGCTACAAAGCTGGAAGCGAATAATTGATCTCGCTTTATTGTTTTTATACTCGTTTGCAAAGGGTTTGGCTGCTGGGCAGATATGTGTATCTTAATACCAACAGTGGCCATTGTTGTTCCTTATGTCAAGTCAAGTCAAGTCAATTTTATTTATATAGCGCTTTTTACAATAGATATTGTCACAAAGCAGCTACAATATGTCATGTTTTAATACATTTATATAAATCAGTTCTGTTTTGAACTAATTTCTCTATGACTACTTTAAACCATTGAGCTTTTCAATCTGTCAATTTTTTATCGCTTAATGTTTAGGCTGTTTGGATTATTGTGAATATGACTGGGTAATATGACAACATGATTTCAAATGTTATATTATTTTTGTGTAGATTTAATCATTTCATGATCATCAACCGGATGGGCAGAAAACCCTGGACAGGGTACCAATCCATCATAGGGTTTGTTGAGTTTCTACAGGTTGGCTACTGTGCTGCCTGAGCAACGCAGGTCCAGGGACCCAGGGCCATTCATTGTCTGTGAAGCATCACCATAATCACGCCTACGTCCATGTCAGTCTCACTCACTTAAACGAGTCCTCCTACCTCACAAAAAGCTACTGATTGGCATAGTTCCTGGATATTGAAGGATTTAAGCCTAGTTCAGCATGGAATTCAATTAGAATACATTACTGCTGGGTAATTTGACAGTGGGATATAGATGTTGTGATATATTTGTGAGTATGATTATTTGTGTCTGGCTGGGTCAGACCTGGTGCAAGAACTACTTTTTATATGCTTGCCAGGTATCATGTTTTGGAACAATGTCACATATTTAAACTGTGGCCACACTTCTAGCCAGAGATGCACATTTTCTGTAAGTCTGTTTAAACAGGATACACACATGCATATACACTTACATGCCCAGAAAAATTCAATTAGAGAGAAATCGAATGCTCCCACCAGCACCACTTCCTGTCAGCATCGCTAACCTTTACCAAGAACTCTGATTAGATTAATGTCTACTGGAAGAAAACATATAACCACTGCTGCACAAAGTCACACAGACTGGAGGATTTTTTTTTGTATTTAATTGTGTTATGCCTCCTCTCTACTAAAGTTGACCCGAGCGGCAGGGTGGCTAAGTGGCTGGATTCAATCATCAGAAGTGGCGGTCTGGGTCCTTTCTGTGTGTTCTCCCCACGTCTGCGTGGGTTTCCTCAGCATGCTCCAGTTTCCTCCCACAGTCCAGAAACATGCAAGTGAGGTGAATTGGAGATACGAAATTGTCCATGACAGGGGTTCAACTTGTATACGGATGAAACTTTTATCATTATACAAGTTTCATATGTACACAAGTTATATGAAACCCAGTTTTATAAAGTCACTGTTTCCTGCCATGAATGTAAACAAATGTAAATTTCAATGTAAAGTTACATGATGTTAAAATCCCAAACAAACAAACTAAAGCTGACCCCTGTCCTGACTGAAGAAAGTGAGACCGTCCCCCTTCTACACGTACACCGTAATCGTACATTTTTTCACCTGCACATGCGGATCAGCACAGAGAGCCACACCCTGATCATTATTCCTAAATTCCCGTGCAGGCGGCATCAACCAGCCAGCAGAGGTTGCAGTTGGTTCGGTCACGAGGAGTCCCAAGGTTTTATACGCAGTCAAAACATGCAGTCAGTTTAATTGGAGACACTGAATTTGGGGACGCATGAACCAGTGCATTGTCATGCCAGTCCCAAGCCTGTTTGTCTCAGGAAGGGCATCTGGTGTAAAATGGTAAATCATAATGCGGATCCATTGTGGTGACCCCCAACCGGAGCTGCCAAAAGTAGTTAATATAATCTAGCACAATATTTTGTTAAAATAGTTGTGTCACAATAAGGTCAGGTCTAACGTCAGCATAGGTGTTGCTAGTCCATGTGACCTGAAGTTTGGTGTCTACATGATTAAAGCATTGGACACTCAATAACAACCCTTCATTGGCTTCAGTTGTGTTATAAAAGCACCATCCAAATACACTATGTGCAGGAGTTTTTACAAAAGCTGAGAGAGGAGGTCAGTTCATTGAACCAAAAAGGCAATGGGTATAATACAACCTTGAACATTCCTAGAGACACCATTGGGAGTTTTGTTCAAACGGTCCAGCAAATATGCCTGGCCAAAATTTCTTCCAGAGGACTTAGTAACTTACAACAATGAAGAAAAATTCCATGTTATTACAAAAGACGTACATGGTGAATCGAAGAAAGCTGGGACAAACATACCAAAGACAACCATTAAATCACTTAAGGACTATATGGCTGGACCCAATGGCACACACCACTCTTGGCCAAGAAGCACAGCAAGTGGAATATGCTAGAAGGAATTTAAACAGCACAACAGCTTTCAATCCTTAATGAGCTTAAAGATTTTGCATGCGATTCCTCAAGAGGTATAAGGAACTTGGTAGATGTGATCAATGAAATATTGGATATTTTTGAAGACAACCAAATATTTATGATTTTTTTTCTTTGTACAATCTAGATTAACTAGTTTACTGAGACTTCACGTCATGTGTGTTCATTTAATTCTACACACCACATCATGATGCCTTTTAAGATGTGCGGAGGCCTCTATGCTAAGGTCAGAAAAGCCACAATGTAACCTAACTGACATAAATAAATATAACTGGTGTATGTTGCTGATTACCTGGACAAAATGAGGTGGATGAGATTAATAAAACCAATATAAAATATTGCTGTGATGACAGCGATGGTACTTTTTAAGGTGTGCACAATGGAAATGCTCCTGCCAAAGATTGTGTTCTGTTCTGACTTAAACTGAGTAAATGTGAGAATCATATAGAGAAATCTTTTTAGTAACAGCTGCCATTGCCCTATCATGAGGATTTGGACAGTAATAGCATTATATAAGTCATTATTCTTTGTAAAAGTGGGCCATCAAAAAGCCAGGGGGTACATTCATGTTAAAGCTCAAGTGTACGTCTATAGATTGTATTCTTTCACTTCTTGTGTTTTTATTATTATAAATTTTGTGTCTGTAGGTTTCTGCTATATTGTACAATTACATCACTAAATACTGACGGAGCATACCATTGTGAAGAACATGGGTTATCTATTCATCCCAGTGGGTGGGATATATTAAGCATCAAGTGAACATTTTGTCCTGAGAGGAAAAATAAACAGTTGAAAGGATTTTGAGCGAGTTAGACAAGGACCAAAGAGTGATGACTAGACGACTGGGTCAGAGCATCTCCAAAACTGCAGTTCTAGTGAGGTGTTCCTGGTCTGCTGAGGTCAGCATCATATGTGGTCCAAGGAAGAAACAGTGGTACATTGGTGAGAGGGCCATTGACTGCCAAGGCTCATTGATGCACGTGGTTTCAGACCTTTGCTACCATGTTTATGTATGAGAACTAACACCATGCTGGTCAAACAGTTTTAAAGGGTTTATGATTACTGCTAAATCTTACCCATGACTGTGACAAATTTACCTTGGGTCTAGAATCACTCTCATCTCTATGAGCTGTTGTTTTTATAATGTGGTCCTATTGCTACAGAGCTATTGAAGGAACACAATTGTTTCTACTGGGGAATCTTTATATGAGATCAATCATATGTAGCTTACTTATTAGTTTAAGCAGAAGAACTTCACGGCTAATGAGCTGTGGTTTCACAGTGCTGAACTGTTTTTGTTCCATTTCATGTATTAAAGGTTCGATCCTCAAAATAACAAGCTGTGTAGAGATCTTTATTGAAAAACACATGACAGACATGTTATCATTAATAAATAAAATGCTAAAACATCCGATATAGTACTGTCCTTAACTTTGAATTGTTTTTTTGCCATTTACTGCTCACACTTATTCAAGCTGTATTATTTATCTATTAGGATTTGAATGTCATGTTTTGGTTACATTCATTACAGGACAGGCATCACCGGTGACACAAGATTCATCAGTTGAAGTCTTTAATTTCAAACACACTCATGAGCAATTTAGTATCTCTAATTCACCTCAGGAAACCGGAGCTTCTGTAGGAAAACCACACAGACATGCATAGGGAAAACATGCAAATTACACATAAAGGACCTAGCAGTCGAACCCAGGACCTTCCTGTGAGGTGACAGTGTACAAAGTAAGGCACAAAGGTGACAACAAAGTATTTTAGCCCGCTGATGTAGCCTAACAAGTATAGCCGAACCACCCTAACATACACTGCCTGTTCTTATAAATGTACCAAACAACCCTGAGCCTGCAGTAATTATGCAATTTCTGTTTTCATTGAAAGTCCTACCAGGAAATCTTGGTGTCATAAATTACACAGTAGGTCTTCTACAGTTGAACTTTGCTCTGTATTCTCAGGTGTGTTTACTTTTATGTTATTGGTATGTTTTGTGCCAATTCTCTGTACAGGTTAACTGGGCCTTCTGGATATCTGTCAGATGGACCTGGAAACTACAAACATAAAACCAAGTGCACCTGGCTTATAGAGGGACGGTGAGTTACATGTGTACTTACAAGCTTCTTTTTCTAAACACCGAGATTTCTCAACTAGGGCTGCATCTCGATTATTTTTGTAATAAAATATTCCATCGATAAATACAAATTAGATAAAATAAGGAATCTTTTAAATCCATGCAGTTATATAAAGCTTGTTGAGTTTTGCATGGGTGAGTTTACTTTGCATTGCTCGTTCACACTGTGGGGAGTTGTCATGAAAAGTCGAGGGCTGCGTCTACTATAGACCAGTAAAGGGAACAGTCAAGAGAACAGAAGAAACCGAAAAGAGAAAATGAATTTTTTGGATCATTTTAAACGAAAAAAAAAGCGAAAATTCATTGTGTGTAGTTAATACACTGACTTTTTCCTTCACTGCAACCAGCACATGCTTTTTGGAACACACACACATACGCCAACTTCACCTCAACTGACAGAAACCATCATAACGGAAGATTTTGCCTTTTACCAAACATTAAATCTTTATGTTCTGTGTGAACTGTAGCTGAAACTAAAGGTGATGTTTAGGTTTGGTTAATTCTCTTTAAACTGTTCTTTGTGCAAGGAATAAAAATTGACTGTTTTAAGAGACCTGTTATTTTATCTCATGTATTTCTTTTTGCTCTTAATTGAAGCAAAAGTTTTTCTTATCTTTTTACTCACCAAAAATAATCGATATAATACTCGATTATAAAAATAATCAATAGCTGCAGCCCTAGTGGATGTGTCAGAGAAGCAAAATAATCTGTGTTGCAATCAACATCTACAGCTGACTACTTTTGAGTATTTTGTTCAGATTTAGATTTTTGATTTTAGATTTAAGTTTGTCATCTTGTCTACTTTTGTTTAACTAGATGAAAATACCTGTTTTTTCCATGGCATTGCTTTATTGTAAAAAGAAAGATGCATGTTACTGGTACAACAGTCGGCACTAGTGCACATTAATGAATGGCGTATTGTGTTTACAGGCCGAACTCTATCTTGAGGCTGCGCTTTGAACACTTTGCCACCGAGTGCAGTTGGGATCACCTTTATGTGTACGATGGAGACTCCATCTACTCTCCTTTACTAGCCGCATTCAGGTACAGACAGAGAAATAATACAAATTAAGATTAGCAACTCCACATAAGTACATATTAATGCTTAAAACAGTCTTACTTTTTTCATCTCTGTATTGTCATTATAAGTGTATCTAGTTCCTTTCTTATAGCACTAGAATATACTATGAACACAACATGCTGATGTGTACAGACTCAATCATACTTTCAAGCACTAAACACACCTACAGCCAATCAAAATTTTAAGAACCATTATTCAACCATTAAAGAACTCGCAAATGAAAAGTTTGATATCGGACCATTTTGGATAACTGAGCATTATATAAGATCAGGAAATGAAAAAGCCGGTCAGTTGTAATGATTTATACACTTAAATGTTAAAGTGTACATTATTTACACAGTTTATATTTCTCGTATTTACATTTAGACAACTACCACATTTAGTATATTTTACCACTACAACAATCTGGATCTCCACGGGTTGTTTATCATGACAGTACAAAGTCATATCTAAGCTATACATCTATATGGTTTATATGTATACAGTTTTACTTATATTTTTTACTTATTGTATGTCTAAAAACCTTTGGATTGCTGTTCAATTTTGTTGTACGATGTGCAATGACAATAAAGATCTTATCTCATCTCATCTTAAACACAACTTGGAGAAACAAAGCTGATGGTCTTGCTTTTTAGTCACTGGGCTCAGTGGGGGTCAATCAAGCATGAAAACAAATAACATTCATGTTTTAACAAGCCCACTTAACAAAGCAGCTTTATCAAAAGGTTCACTTCAAATTATGATGAAATGAACTACAGTTCATCATCCTTTAGTTAAAAATGGCAAGGCAGGACTAGTCCTTCAGTGTTTGATAGTATGATGCGAGTGGATATGACAAACAAGTCATAACATTTTATTCAGTATAATAAATAACATTCTTATAAGGCCACTGAAATCACACACCATGATGCCAGCTAACTGGTTATATTAATAATACATTTAAACAGTAGACTGTAAAAAGTAGTACTTTAGCCGTCTAAATCATTTCAAATTAAACAAAATCAGCCTGGAACTTCAAGTCTTGAGTTCTGTTTTATAGAGTGTTTTTGTTTCAGTGGTTTGATCGTTCCTGAGAACTACAGCGATGAGAAGGTTCCTGAAGTGGTGTCTGAATCCGGCTATGCTCTTCTTCACTTCTTCAGCGATGCTGCCTACAACCTTACTGGCTTCAATATCTCATATAGGTGAGCTTTCATTTCTGTTTTCAAGTCTTGTCATGTCAAATGAATGTAATTGGAACATTTTGTAAAATGCATGTAAGCAAGTATCTGGGATTTATTAATTCTCTTAAACCTTGATATAAAGTATTTTTACTTGTAATGTTTTCACTGAACAACCACATTTTATTTTGTAAAATATATGGAAAAAAACTTCATAATTTGACCCATCTTTGCTTGCAAAGACTAAGCCATTATTGGATCCTCCTTTAATACTTATCACACTACAAGCAGTCCACCTACTTCTATTATTTTATGTTGTTGCTCCAATTAAGTTGGTAAATCAAAACTAACAAATTCTTGTTTTTATTCAATGGAAATGGGGTTGTAAATAACTTGCAGTTAGCTGGGAATTGTATCAGTGTGATGGATGTTATAATGTCAGGACCATAAACACTTTAAAAGTTAGGACGCATTCATGTTTACCACCAAGTTCCAAAACCTAAAGTAAAAGGGGTGAAATTTAAGAGGGGTAAAAATGATATCATCCAATGTTATCAGCCAACACATTGTCTTTTACAAATTGTCTTTAAAGTTTCACTTACATGGTCCTGACTTGGTGAATAAGCTAAAATTTTACAGTTAAAGAAGCTACTGGGCACTATGATACTAGCAGTGATGGGACATACTGTGCCAAGGCTTCAGAGCGTTTTTTATGAAGTACATATAAAAGCTTGCTTTGTTAATGCAAGTGATGGCACCGATGACATCTGAAGCTTCGCTGGTTCGCTGGAGAGTGTTCGAGTTATTAATAAATTTATAAACATCACTGTCACAGTTTTAATATAAACATCAGATGTCCTGTTGGATTCATTTAAACATGTATTAAAATGTAAAAACGTTGCTTTTTTACATTAACAGTCCCCTTTTACTGTTAGTACTACTATTACATACTATATATTTTATTTTAGTTTAATTAGCTTGATTTCTTTGTTTCAGTCTAGCCATGCTATTTTGCTTTCCAAATTTGTTGTTGGTTTATCTGCACATAACATCTACTATTCATCTAGTCATGTGATCTTTGTTTCAGTTTTGTACATTTTGTTTCATAGTTACTACTAAATATATTGTTTGCATTGTTGGTTGTTTTTATACACTTGGCGATGTTGGCAGGTCTATCCATGCTATCTTGCATTCCAAATTTGTTGTCCGTTTACTTCTACGTAGTGCATGTTATTCATCTAGTCATGTGGGCTCACTTGTTTTAATTGAAAAGAAATTGTACATAGTTTTACTCATGGTTG
>JAYDZG010000039.1:20267738-20279737 GCA_034509265.1 Microcambeva bendego
TGCATTGTTGGTTGTTTTATACACTTGGCGATGTTGGCAAGTCTATCCTTGCTATCTTGCGTTCCAAATTTGTTGTCCGTTTACTTCTACGTAGTGCCTATTATTCATCTAGTCATGTGGGCTCACTTGTTTTAATTGAAAAGAAATTGTACATAGTTTTACTCATGGTTGGTAAATATTGTGTTTTGGTCGTCTGGTTGTTTTAAGCTTAGTAGCGTTAGCCTGTCATGATAGCTAGTTAGGCAAGTTGGATTTAAGGCTTTGAATTTTAATAAATTAACACAATCTTTTATAATATACAATGTTTGCTTTAGTTATTGTGCTTCAGGGCTTGTAGTAGCTAATGGTAAACTGGTTAAAATAGGAAACCTTAAAAGCTATTTCCTCTCATAATTGAAGACCTGGCTAACACATGTAATGTACAGCCTTTCTTTAACAGTGATATTTGATGTGTACTGCTTGCTATTGCAAGATAGTAACTTTAAGATTTGTCAGCTCCTCCCAGCACTTTGAATAAAAAAGAACCATAATTATGGTTTATATATTATTGCTGGTGCTACTCTATTTAAGCTGTCCTTATGAATAAAATTGAACAATCCAATAACTAAAGCAACAACGAATTATATAAAATATGTAGAAATAACTGTAATTTACAATATTTACAAAATTGATAGCAACTTCTGACGCAGGTGAGATCAGATATGAGGTACACCACATTGTGCATTACCTGTAATTGTTGGGACCAGATGATCCTCAGTAACACGACTCAGCTGGCACAGATCTCTGTCTGCACATGTAGTGCCAAGCCACAGGCTCACAGATTAAGCCAAATTGCACTTGCCAAAAATACCTGTTCTCTAAGGAGGGAAGAATTACTTACTCTGCCTTGAAGAGCTCTCAAAAACCTGACAATATGTCCATCTTATATCAAGATATGAGGGAGGTTTGATCTCTACCATGAGACCTATTGTCATCTTAAAGGGAGGGGGGCGTTCATACCAGCAAAATAGGCTCCAAAGAATTTTTATTACCACCTGAAAGACTTATTCTGCCGTTAGGTGAAACTAGAACCACTAAGTCCAAGAGCATGAGATTGCAATTGTTTGCCATTTAATTGTTTGCCTTAACTGTGGTTGCCACAGTTCTCACTGGGACCACCTCAGGAGCCAGGGTTTCTTGAGGATAATGCCAATCTTCCTACAAAACATTGGCACTGTAAAGTCATGCATGGCATTTAAATATTAAAAATCTTCTCCTTATCCTAGTTAATCATATGATAATCCAATGATATCTAGGACTGTATCCTAAAAAGATCGAATGCTTTTCTATGTTCCTTTTGTAACTTACCAAGCAATGGCTGAATTAGTTCTCTTAGTTTATCTTGTCCAGTCTTGATACAGTTTAAAGCTGAATCTGACATTGAGCTTCTCAAGACATCGTGTCTAATCTTAATTGGGTCGTCTAACCACAAACCTTATGAGAGAAATGAAGGAGTGCAATGAACCCAATTTCCCTGATGGTTCCATGAGTGTAGAAGTATTATTGAGACGTGACTTAGTTTCTGTCTTGGATGTCCTGTCTCAAACTGGATCATTTGACCCTGTTATGCAATAGAGGAACCAGTGTGGACTGGGTTGGTTAGGCACCATTTTACTTCTGGATCGTGAGTGAATAGTTTACTGACAGTAGTGTTGACAGTTTTGTGAAATATTTTCACACAGCACATAACGTTTTTTGTTTTAGTGCTAATTCTTACCCTTTTGTGTGCTAGAATGTGCTAGTGTTGCCAGAATTTCTTTAACATATCAGACAACCTTCCTGGACTGTACCTACCTTCACCTGCAAGCAAGGTGTAACAATCAGCACAGTACAAGATTATGACTTTGGAATGCTGAGTTCAGTAAATTCCTGGGTAAATACTGGGAGAGCTTACAGTATGTGTGAACAGAAATGGATAAGTTATTGTGCTGACTTGCTGAAGAAAGCTTAAAGTAAAGTATGATGGCAAGCAGGAAAATGTTTGCAGACTAGTGATTTAGAAATGACTGAGCTGGCATGTTTTTTGTTAATAATATTATTTGTTAAATACATTGCTTAGAAAACACTTTGACAATGTGGTGTTAAGTAAAAAGACAGGTATATTTACTCCAATGTCTACATTACATAATAAATCTAATGATGGTATCAAATAATCATCTTCAGGTCAAGCAAAAAAAGACAAAACACTTGAGCGATTTATTAAGAATCAATCGTTTAGAATTGATACACTTGGACCATGATTTGAATCAGTGAATCATTTAATGATGATTTTTACTTTAAACAGCAGAGGCCACTGGCACAAAATGTAGAACCAGCATTTTCGGGTTAGTTTTCACCTACCTCAGAAATCAAAGGGTATTCATTGTTTTGATTAATAAAATAAAAGTAAATACAGTATTTTGCTTTATTTATTTTCTAAAAAGAAATTGTAAAAGGAAACTTTGTCTTAACACAAAGTTTACAATTGTACGATTGTATCACGATTATCACGAACACTATTGTATGCAAAAATTTTAGATCATTCCACATCCCATCAATTCCGTTAATAACTAAATGCATTAGTTGAGCAGTCTAGCCTGAGTTTAAGCTTGAGTCTTGGCAGTGTTACTGGTCTAGTCGAACAGTCAATAAATACAATTGTCTGTGAGGTGGAAGGCAGGTGGGAAGTGCTTACTTCTGCATAACTGGCAGCTGACTACGCTAAACCTGATTACAGTAAAAGCTTGTAACTCAATGGCCACTAAGCTCAAAATCTTTAAAGCACTACAGCGTTTGCTGAAAAAGTTGTTCCCCTAACGTTTACCCTTTCCCTGTAAACAAAGTGTTGCAGACATTTGGGCGCATTCACATTGCATTTCCACTTTTGCTATTTGTATGTAATTTGTGGGAGGCAATTGTAGTCTAGCAGTTAAGGTACTGGATCACTACTCCGGGTTGGGCCCTTCAACATGGCCCTTAACCCTCGATTGCTCACGATGTATAATATCCCAGTACTGCCAGTCACTGTTGATTAAGGTGTTTGCTAAATCCTAAAGATAAAAAAAAAACACACCAAACAAAAATATATTTCACTGCACCATGGACAGTATTAACAGGTTTCCAATACATTCTCTGAAACTCAACATCTTTCAAACTCTACATCACTCCCAGAAGCAAGCTTTGATTCTCATCAGTGATGCTGTACAGCTGTTTGCTGTTCAGCAAAACAAAAGGGGCTGATTTTTATGCCCATTTCTTAGTTTGTGGCCAAACAGAAGACATAAGCATGCAAATGTTTGAGTACCCCCCACCACCACTAAAAAAAGAACCCAAATGAATGATGCGGAGTTGTGAGGTTTACTGGTGCAGTTTCTATAGTGACCTTTCTATAGTTACGGTAGACACGTTCCCTTAAAGCATGACAGTAGAGGCAGGATGGCAGTATCAAAATCATCAAACAAAGCTTTGCTTATAAACACTCATTCATGCCAGCACCTTTTGGCCACTGCTTTATTGTGCACACAATTAAAACAAGGCTTACTGAATGACATCAAACAGATGCGTGGCTGGATCTCCCCCTTCTTTCACCAACACACTGAGCTCTGTTGAGCTCTGCTGAAGAGTGAGCTGCCTACTAATGGGCATGCTGTAATGCCAGCTTAGGTTTAAATGCAGCTCAGGTGCTGCTAAAATTGACTAATGCCGACAGTCTAGCACACTGTTATTTTCCAAATAATATTAAATACTTCATTTAATTACTGATAAGGAACTCTGTAACATATTTGATTTTTTTTTATGTAATTTGTTATAAGGCTTAGGACTTCCCTAGTTCACAATAGTGGTGGCAAATCTGATTCTTTTTAAGGACCCAGGTTATTCCCAATGACTCAGTAAAATGATCCAGTTTATTTGATTCATTTGAGTCACTTGTGCGCTCATCAGATGTAGCACTAGTTATCAAAGCAGCATAGTGAGTCATGGTAGCTTTAGAAACAATACATAATGAAACAAATATACGCGTAAGCAAACTTACACTGCTAAACAGAATAATAAACAAAACACACCAACATAACATTTGCAAAAGGTTTAAGTATATATATGAATATTTAAAAACCAAAGTTCAAATATATACATCACACAAGCAAAAATCCAATGTCCTTATTATTTAGCAATGTACAGGTGCTGGTCATAAAAATAGAATATCATGAAATTAGAATAAACTTTTCACAATATTCTAATTTTCTGAGACACTGAATCTGGGATTTTCATTAGTTGTCAGTAATAATAATCAATATTAAAAGAAATAAACATTTGAAGTATATCAGTCTGTGTGTAATGAATGAATATATTATACAAGTTTCAGTTTTTGCATGGAATTACTGAAAGAAATCAACTTTTTCATGATATTATAATTTTATGACCAGCACCTGTATATGCATTACTCAGGATCTGGGTTAAGATTCTGACTCGTGAGTCCTGATTCAGATTCGATTCATTAACCTGGGAAACTCAGGAACCGCCCAGCTCCAGTACACCTGACTTCAGCACACCTCTGTATGTCCGTGTTTACGTCTCTAAGATTTTTTTTTTTTGCCATTGTGCTGTCAGAGTATGAAGACTTAAATTTTCCAAATGATAAAATGATAGCACATAACTAAGTCAATTCTAATAGGGTTTCTATAGGGGTCCAAGTTTCAGGATTTGGTCAAATCAGCTCATGTGCACTGTGAAACCTGACATTTTCAAAACCCAAGAAATCAAGAACATGACTAATCAAATATAGTGAAATCTAACACTATAGCATTTCAGACGAATAGCAGAGTCTTTGTTCTTCCTTTGTTTGTGAGCGTGAGCAAATGTGTGGGTCAGACAGTTCATTGCTGGTTAACACTGCTATAAAATGAGCATAGTCAGAAAGGTCTGATATTAACAGATTGAAAGATGATAAATAAATGACCCACTGTTTATGAGATTCAGGGTTATTATAATAAGTTAAACAAAAGCATGCCATGTTTGAATGTGAATTTGTTTTTAGGTTTCCCATATGCTTTGGTGTCTGTCTGCTTTGTATTGTGCATTGCCTATAAATCTACGAGCTTTTGCCACCAATGGAAGTTGGTGATTTACAAGAGTATGTGTGCATTCAGCATAATGTGTCTGTGAAGAGAACTGAGTGAGAATGAAAGAGCCGGTCATGTTTTTAAAAATACATAAGCGACTAAGTATTTATTTACTGAAGTCAGATGTAAAGCTTTTTTAAGGAGCACAGTTTAAAAATATGGATTAACTTGCTGTTACAGTAATAAACACAGAGAAATACAAGAACTATAATGATACAGAAGCATATCTGAAGGTTTGCTAACTACACTGCAAAAGCTTGACACGTGCAAAAGCATTTAAGATTAGCTTGGTGATATCCAAAATGATATGATTCCCCTATGATTCAGTGTTGATACATATTGTACATACACCTCTCCACTATTTTGGCACATAACAGTGATGGTCTTACATTTAATCCAATCTATACACTCTTGTTGGAATGTTTGTCTAGTTAGTTAAAGTAATATTCATGGAGATAGTAATTTTATAAAAAAAAATACAGACTGGATCTGTGTAGATGTGTCGGTGGTAATCCATCTCTTGGCTTTTTGTCCACTTTCTTTCCCTCTTTTTGTCAGGATAAACACATGTCCTAATAACTGCTCAGACCATGGAGCCTGTCAGATGGTTAACTCCACTGAAGTGGTGCAGTGTAAATGTGAGGATGGCTGGAAGGGTGATGCCTGTGATGTTCCATACTGTGCTTCAGACTGTGGATATCCAGTTCGGGGAGAGTGCCAAAGCAGTGATAAACGCTGCCTCTGCAGACCTGACTGGCAAGGTAAGATGCCTTCATGCGTGATACCTCAATATACCCATGAGCAGAAAGGTTTGGACTACTTGGGTTAACAGTTTTGGTTATTTTATATCATTTTGTTTCAGCTAATACTTTAATTTTGCACTTTGAAAAAAAGCTATTTTTTCTACTGTGTAAATGTCTTGGATCACCATTAAATAAGTAGTTTTATCAATGATATGATGACTATATGAAAAGCTTACATGCAGTATTGAAAATAACAGTAAACGTGAACCCTAATTGCTAGCACTTATATTTTTTCTACTACTTCATGATAGAAAAAGTTCAATGACACCAGTTTGTATAAGAAATGCCTGAGAATTACAGGCACTTTGTACAGCCTCCAACGTATGCACAATCATTCCATTCAAAATGCTACAGAATTAGTATGTATGTATTCACACCGGTCAGGCATAACATTATGACCTTCCTAATATTGTATTGGTCCTCCTTTTACTGCCAAAACAGCCCTGCAACTGTGATACTCTCTGACACCTTTTTATCGGAACCATCTGTTGGATCGGACCACACGGACCAGGCTTCGCTATCAATGAGCTCTGGCCATCAATGAACCTGTTGCTGGTTTAGCACTGTTCCTTCCTCGGACTACTTTCAGTAGATACTGCAAACCGGGATAAATCAACAAGAGCTGCAGTTTTGACCCAGTCATCTAGCTGTCACACTTTGGCCTTTGTCAAAGTCGCATAAAATGTTCACTTACTGCTTAATATATCCCATCCATTAACAGCGATAGTGTCACTGGTCATGATGTTAAGCCCTATCCTTCTCCAACTTCTCCAACTCATAACTACTCTAGATATTTGATTTGTGCCATCTCTACTAATAATCTGTGTATGTTTACTACCCATCTACATACACTCTAATACAGTCATGAATTCAAATAGCTCAGTAACAGAAGCACAACCATCCATGTGTAGGTTTATGGCTCTATATAATTCTTGTTTGTAAAGCTATTTGTGTGGCACTGACTCATGCAGGATATTAACCTGCCCTTGCTGTTACATATTTATCCCTCCTATGAGCAATCTGTGTAGGCTGATTATGTTTTCAAAGTGAGTCAGGTCTGTGTTCAACACCACACTGGTCTGAATGTGAGGGCATTTATTCCTGTGTGATAGGAGGAAGTATCAGACAGCTGAAGGATCGACTCTAGCCAGATAAATTACCGGCTTATCTTACCTTTTTTTTCTTCTTTCAGCGGCTCCTGTCCATTAAGGATTTTATACCAGATGCCCTTCTTGATACAACCCTTCCTATTTATCTGGGCTTGGGACCGGCACTAGAATGTACTGGTTTATGCATCCTTGTGGCTAGGCACCTGTAGGACAGTTCAGTGTCTCCAATTAACCTGGCTACATGTTTAGGAAGAAAAAAAAAATAGGCGGATAAAGACATTCTAATACAATTACGAAATTCACTGGGAAACAGTACAGCCACATACATTGGTGAATGCAATAACTATGATAGCATTACGCTAAGCGAGTATCTCCATGTGTTTTAGGTCCTGATTGTTTAGTGTCGGTACCTGCTAATGTTTCATTTTGGACTCATGAGGAGTACAGCAGACATGGCTTGGCAAGAGCGTCTCATAAAGCTGTGGTGCATGAAGGAGTCATGTGGTTGATTGGAGGGCACGTGTTCAACTACACAAACTACCAGATGGTGATCGCGTAAGTTTCCATGAATGTGTGTACAGAAGTTGAATGGTTAATAAGTACAGAACACTTATTATTATAATATATTATTTTATCCAGTTTATTGGTTATGATTGGTATATGATTATATAACAGATGTAACCAATGTGTAACTAAAAAACAAATATTTTGAAGAAAACTCACTTCAAAGATGAAAGAAAGTCTGGAAGTGACAAATCCTGGTGCACACTTCGAAGTTCGTTCTAAATGAGAGAGAGCATGTACGGATATCAATGCATTTATATAGCAAACATAAGTCCTCGGTGGCTAATGAGGATAAGGCGTCATTTCAGAAGATGAACTCAACCCAGAATCCAGAGGATCGAATCCCAAATGATGTAGATCATATATTCATATCTTTTCACAATGCAAAGTTTATGAACAACTGATTCATTAACTTTTAGTCTTACCAGGAAAATCAAGTTATATTTATATATGTTATTATTCTTATTCTGTTTTAGCAACACACAATATTTTATTCATATAAATAATACATTACTTTATTCAGCTATCATACCACCGCTGTGGCTAGGGCTGCCCAGTGTTCGGGGCTCGTGTGCTCACTGCTCCCCTAGTGTTTACTAATGTTTATATGTGTGTTTCACTGAACAGATTTTATTAAAATGCGGATGACAAATTCAATTGCAACGTAATGAAAATTAAAAAAAAAAGCATTTATCTATTTCTTTCTTAGATTTAACCTCAAATCTCAAAGCTGGATGTCTCTGAACCGTACAGCCAACTATGTTACCCCACGTTATGGACACTCTGTGGCTGTACATGAGGTGCGTGTACATTCTAACATTCTAGCACAAATAAACACCTTAAAATGTTGTGTAAAACATGAACACATTTTTATCTGCTTATCAGGATAAGATTTACATGTATGGCGGAAAGATCGATTCCACTGGGAATGTGACATCTGAGCTGTGGGTGTTTCACACTCGCAATCAGTCTTGGGAAATGCTAAACCCACGCGCTAAAGAGCAGTACGCGGTGGTCGGTCACTCGGCTCACATCGTTCACCTCCAGCCAGATGGATCAGAGCCTGTCATGCTAGTCATCTTTGGCCACTGTCCTCTTTATGGATACATCAGCCAAGTGCAGCAGTACAATATAGGTTAGCAACTTGTGCACACACAATGCTATTTCATCAATATTCAACTATATTACTGTTATGTCAAACAAAAAGTGAAACATTATAACGATATTATAAAAACAGTCGTTATTGTATCTTTGGTTTGTCTGTCCAGTGAAGAATCGGTGGAGTGTGCTGGAGGCGAATGGAGCTTTGGTTCACGGGGGCTATGGGCACAGCAGTGTGTATGACCCTCAGACACACTCGATTTACGTCCACGGTGGCTACAAGGCTTTTAATGCCACAAAGTATGGCTTGGCTGGAGACCTCTATCGTTATGATGTTAACAAAGGAACGTGGTGAGTTGGGGGAGAACTTGCCCTCTATATCAATCATGCTTTGTATAACAATGCTAAAATTCTCCTTCTATAATAATTCTCTAATAACTAGGCTGTAGCAAGCATTTACATATTCAATTATCAACCGCTTGTTGAATCTAAACAACCTGAAACAACATTGCAATTAATAATAAACCATGAGTTTTGGTTACACACTGTCATCACAGCAATAGTGAGCAGATCGCTCGATTTTACATTAACATATTTTCAAGCACGGCTTGTGTGGCTCCCGCAACTGCTAAGATCTGACAGACACAATGTGCTGTGTCTGATGTCTAGTTTTAATTAGATGATTTTAGCCTGTTTATATTTTATTTGGGTATCAGTCGAAATACAGCCAATAAGAACACAAGATACGGGGGTGAGGGGAAACACAAAGAAAGGAGATGTGAAACGTGGGACCGGCATAATTAGTATTGTCATTGTTCACAAGAGGTGCAAAATGTACAGTATCTACAGTATACATTAATAACAGTATATGGGCAGTGGTATCCATGCTGTTTGTTCGTGCAGCATGGTGGGTAGCTCTGTTGCAACACAGCAACAAGGTCCTGGGTTCGATCCCCAGTGGGGTGGTCCCGGTCCTGTCTGTGTAGAGTTTGCATGTTGTTCCCATGTCTGCGTGGGATTCCCTTTGGTGCAATCCAAAAACATGCACGTGAGGTGAATTGGAGATGTGTTTTATAGAAATGTGTGTACTTGTGTAATGAATATATGTTGTGTGTCTGTCATGAATGTAACCAAGAGTATAAAATCCTAATGAAAAAATAAACTGATCAGTCACTTCAGTGATGTTTTTGGATGTTACCATTAAACCTCCGGTCACTTTAAGCATTTGTGACAAAACATAGATAAGGAGACCAGGCAGATTCATCTACAATTCTTCCAGGTGGTAGATCATGTAGTGTGAAAACCCCAGTGGTGGGTGAGTGGGTGAGTGAGCGAGCGATCTGAACAACTTTAAAGGAATGTATTGTGAACTTGGCATGAGAAATAGTCAAATGGGTTTCTCCTTGCTGCTGTAAACCCGGTCTCGGTTGATCCTTAAGAGAAGTTGCCTGAGAGAAGTAGATGACATCTTGTGATTAAGGTGTTAGAGGAGGTTACAGCTTGGGAATTGAATGTCACTAGATCACTAGACTAGGGAGAACAAATATTTTAAAATATTAAAAGTAAATATTTTCAAAAAAAATATAGCATGCAAATGAAGCATGTGGGCACTTTGGTGTTCAAAGCAAAAACAATGCTGAAATCTCAACCCCTAATTCCTTTGGTTGTGTATGGTTTATTGTGACCTTTTCCCTGATTCAGGTCAGTTCTGAAGGACAGTGGGTCTTATCGTTACCTTCACACAGCTGTTCTGGCCGGTGGGCACCTGCTGGTGTTTGGAGGAAACACCCACAATGACACATCTATGAGTCATGGGGCAAAGTGCTTTTCTTCTGACTTTATGGCCTATAATATTGGTGAGTACCTCTGCCAGTCAACTTTTATAATTACAATAAAATTATACAGGCTCACATAGTGATCACCAGTGGTACCATGAAACTCTACATAACTCTGTTATAGAAGTGGTGTTGAGTTTGAAAGATGTTACAATATATTTTTTTTCCATCCTATGGCATTGCATGGTCTGGTGGAACCACGTATACATGCACTTTACCTTCAATGCTATGTTATTTCATCATGCTTCTTAAAGGTGTGGTGAGATTTATTTGTATTATTCCTGAGTGGGAAGGGAACAACATTTTCTAATCAATGGTATACGTGTTCTGGTGCAATCGTGCCTATACTAATATACTGTATAGAAATTAAAACAGGGTGGTCAGGTTGCTTTTCGCAGGATCTTTTTCTAGCAACGTCACACTCATGTGACACACACAGCTTCCGACAGAAGATCCGACTCATTCTTTATGAGCGTCCACGGCGTTCCTGCAGGTGCTGAATATGGGACCGCTGTTAAAATGGAGCTGATGTCCACCCTATTGTTTCTACAATAGTCAATCAAGTTCTTACATGCA
Organism: Microcambeva bendego; assembly: GCA_034509265.1. NCBI lineage: Eukaryota > Metazoa > Chordata > Actinopteri > Siluriformes > Trichomycteridae > Microcambeva > Microcambeva bendego. Next base: position 20,278,865 of record JAYDZG010000039.1, read on the forward strand.
CCTTGAGTTTAAAGGCAACATCAAGTTTAATTTCCATTTTCAAATTCAATTTCAAGTGTAGGGATGTTGAGTTACAAGGGATCTCTGTACAACTAATGCATGTGCAGTTGTTGTACCCTTACATCTGGTGCCAAATCCCTGTATGCACCCTCCATAAACACACAGGGGCACAAACCAGTACTGATCACATATCACAGCCTGAGCTGACCCTGTCTGAGTCCCTGGTGGCTTTGTGAGTGCCAACACTTTAGTTTAGGATCACTTCATCAGTGGTCAGCATCCACTTTAGTGCTGGATTCTTTTTATTTTGGGAATGTTACGAAATAGATTTTACTTGGAATTTCCTCTACCAGTTGTTGAATCCAGTTAATGAGTGGAATGACTCATGATAGGAGGTAGGTGTTCAGTATAAAACTGAGTAATGCTTTCTACCATCTGTGAATTAATCTTAATCTTTCTTAACATTTTATTTGAAACAAAAATAAAAAGGATGACTCTCGGTTGAATTGCAGTTGCTAGTAACCTGTTCTGGCCGTGTTTGTGGGAGGGGTGTTAACGGTTCTTCATTGCTCGCAAATGTGACCTCTGCTGACTGGTTTAGGGGTATTTGGTTGGCAAAATGATAGTGGGATTTTTGTAGCGATTTGGCTTGTGAGAGTTGTTTGGGAAGAAGTGGCGTCAACTCACGTCATCCTAAACTGCTATTTGGTTCTTGCTGTGATCTGTTGTGTCTTTTTTTTTGACACTATATATTTACATCCCACCATATCTTACAAATAAATGCGTCATCTCACCCCTTATCCAATATTATCTTTATGCAACTTAAGTAATGGCAGTAATCATTTCATGTTCTGCCTTCATAGCCTTCACCTC
>JAYDZG010000039.1:20324813-20335526 GCA_034509265.1 Microcambeva bendego
ATAATAATAATACTTCATTAAAATTCTCACCATGACCCTGAGTACTGCTTATAAAAAGTCATCTGCTACCACTAGCCATTCTGACAATGATGAGCGATTGAATCAGCACAAGGTATTTGAATAGAACAGCCAACACATAAAATAGTTAGCAGCGGTCTAGATTTCATTCATCATTGCAAAGATTGAATCTGTTTGAATCTCTGGAGGTGCTGTAGACCTGATCGGTTATCCAAATGGGCACAAGAGTCTGTTCTTCATAGCCGTTTGTGCCTTCTGCCGCAGCAGAACAGCATAATCAATTGTTTTCATTGTAAACTGTTATAAATGAATTGAGCAAAACTGCTGTATTCAGTTTTCTATCAAAGCAGATATGAGAGCATGACCGAGTTAAATTATATTCAAGACTGCAACTCTGATCTGGTTAGACCTTTCGTTACAACCTGAACCATTACACAGACATACACAATTAATTGTCCTGCTGAAAGTATTATTTTAAGCTTTTTCTTTTTATTGCCTTGATTTGTCTCCATTTTCCTCTGTTCTAAGCATCTTCCTCTTCCCAAGCACCGGATTGTCTATGAATTTAAACCTCCTGTTAATGTGACCGTGGGGTCACGTTTACAGGAAGTTCAAAGACACCTCTGTCAATCAAAACTCATGTGAACTGGGCACTTAGCTGGGCACATGGCTTATAGCAACCTATTTCATGTTCAAAAATAACAAAAAGGTTAGTTCTCTAAGAGTAGATCTGAATCAATCACCTCTGATCCACTTAGGCGCTCCACTCCACTCTAATTGAGTAATAGTCTCAGAAAAATTTGCTTTGATTCTTCAATCCACTCGTCTTGGCCCTACACTCACTTAAAAGCACATGTGCATGGAAAATGTGAATGGAACGCTCTATTATAATCGCAACAGTACATACATTAATTAATCGGCAGTCAGCACACTATTATGCAATCAGCAGTCACTCACACACTCCATAGTAAGCAATACATTACATGGGCCGATCAACGGTACACTCAGCCTTTCTTTCGTTGCACCTATGCTTAGCATAAATGTCAGTGTTTTTCCAAATTCCTATTACCCCATCAGAAAATGACTTCCAATTTGCGTCCAACGACCAACCCCACAAATAGTAGTGATTAGTTACTATATATAATAAATATAACCATACAATAATATGAGTGGCAATATCAACTTTTACATATGTCACTAGCATACTTTATATGGTGTACTTTACAAACTAAGATAAGCCACAAGAACTAATAAAGTAATGTCTCTAAACTTTTTAACTTTGTTGTGGGGGAGGGGGAATCCCTTCAGTTGTACATAGAGCAAACTGCTTTTAAGGATGAAACAATACATACCAAGACCTGCTTAAAAAAAGCAATGTGATTCAGACTCTGCAGTGCTTAGTTCATGGGGGGGGGTTGATTTTGAGAGGCGAATGGGTGTCCGATTCTGCCAGTGTGTGAATTTGGCACAACACCTTCTTCAAGAGAGTTTGAGCTTGTCTGATCCCTCAAAGGATGGAAATTTTACTTTTACTCTAGTTTTCCTTCATTCTCTTTGCAGGACAGGACACAAATGTCATTTGATCTTTTCTCCTCATCTCTGCCACCTCCGTCCCATGTCTTCTAGTCAGTACTAGAACCTCAAAGTCATAATACACAGCAGGCCTCACTTCTGTCTGGTGAACTTTCACTCTGGCAGATACCTTTCTATCACAAATCAATCAAGCCATGCTACAGCATCCACATTCTTTATCACGTTCTCCATGTACATTCGACCCCAAGTGTTTAAACTGTCATTAGACAAACTCCTTGGGACTTAACTTTTCTATCGCCCTCATTTTCTTTCACAAACACATTTCACTCATCTCCTCTCGGATTTCTCCTCAAACTGCTCTCTACTCTAGCTACAATTATCTACAAATCACAATCCTTGAACATCATATTCCATGGAGACTCCTGCCTTACCTCATATATCAGCCTGCCCATGACCACGGCAAACAAGAAAGTACTCAGAGCTGTTCCTTAATGCAGTCTCACTTCCAATTTAAACTTGTCCATCATTGTTACTGCTGTCACACTGTCTTCATGCATATTCTGCACCAACCTCACAAACTACTCTACCACTCCCAATTTCCACATACAATACAACACTCCTCTCATGGCACCCTATCATAAGCCTTCTCTAGATCTACAAACACAATGCACTTCTTTCCGGCCTTTCCTTTTCTTCTCCATCATCATTCTCAATGCAAACATTTCATCTATGGTGCACTTTGCTGGAATGAAACCAAATTACTGCTCACTTCATTTTATCAACCTAGCTTCCATTTACTTTTTCCTGATGAAACCTTCCCCTTTATGATGCCTAATTTTTAAGATTTTAATTTTTTGTTAAACAATTCATTTATTTAGTGCCATGTATCCTAAACATGTCCATGTCTCTACTGGTATGTCATCTGAAACTACTGTCTTTCTATTCTTCATACACTTTACAGCTGCAATCACTTTCTCCCTGCTAACCTGAGATATGCTAATCGTTTTCATTCATGCACTCCTTAAAATACTATTTTTACATTCTCTTCATTTTCCAGAACATTTCCATTTGTATTCTTTATCATTCAAACCTGTTGTATATTCTTGCCTGGCCAATTGGAACATATTATTTTGCTTAGATATTTTCCTTAGTGTCCTACTTCTCATATCGCTTGTGATATGCTGTCACTACTTTGCCTAAAGCTATATTTCCTTCTACTCCTTTCTGCTTTCTTTGTCTCTTCTGAGATCATAGTTCTTTATACTACACACTTCCATCTTAAACTTTCATGCAGATCTTTATTCTGCTATCCAGTCTCTTTTTTTCCTTCCTCTGTCTAGATGTCAGACCATGGACATTCATTACCGATTTCCTCACAACGTTTGCGGTCACTGCCCAGTTTTCTACATCCCCTTCATCACCACCACCACTCAGCGCCTGTCTCTGAATTTCACACCATAGCCTTCTTCCTTTAACCTCAATCTGTTTCTCCTCTTCAGCTCCAGACATCCCATGTCCTACCCTCTCCACCAATTCATCTAACTTACTCGAGCCTTCTTTCTCCTCTATCTCACAAACCACTTGTGAGGCTTATGTACTGATGACATTTGTCAGCACTCAATCAATTTTGAGCTTCACACTCATCAATTATTAGTTTAAACCCACCTCCAAAGCTCCTACTTTTACTCCCTTTCCTCTTGATCTTTGGCACACATGATCATATGTCAACCCTTCTACTCTCTCCCCAAGTTCAGGGTTCTTACTCTCACCTCACTTTCATACTTTTCAGCTTTTAAGTTAACCTTGGCCTTTGAATGATCTGGTATCTAAATATGACTTTATTAAGCAAAAAGCTTCTTTTTCCCATAGTGTGTTTCTAGCATTTGGTGGAGTGTCAGTAGGGTACCTTGTTCCTGAGAAGAGTGAAGTTAATGTTCCATTAAGCAAAAATCGACTGATCCAGATGGATAAGGACCTGGTATAATAAGTTAGGTGTGTAGGAACTCCAGTGTCCTGCTCAGAGCCCTGACCACCGATTGTTTTTTAGATTTCTGGAACCTTTTCAATCAACACCTCAAAATTCGATTACATTTTATTTATTTATTTAATTGCCAAGCTACTAATGAAGCAGTTTAAAACCTCTAGATAAAAGCTGTTATAGTTACAAACTGCCTTGAGCATAATGCCCATGGCTTAAAGTGAAATACCCTTCAGACCCTTTTTTTCCATATGGTGTTCTAGCACTTTTTTTATATGTTCACAGTTGGCAATTCAGCAGCTGAATTTGTGCTTATAGGCGCAATGTCCGGATTTCACGTAGGGGACCCTGCCAACCTCCATTTGTATATTGTTTTAGAAAACAGACACTAGCCAACCATCTCACTAACGGCCTCGGGTGTCCTGATATGCGGTTCAAGCCGTGAAGCTAATTTATTGTCCCATTTTTTTCTTCTTATTTAAAGGTATTAGCCAGGAATGCCACCTCTGGCTTGAGTCGTTTCCTCAGGATCGCTCTCAGAGCCATGAGGCCAGCTCTGTCAACTTTATCTGCCCTGTACTACCTAATCCCCTCTCATTCTTACACTTTACTTTCAAAGTCATTATTCAGTTGTCCTGTGCCATTATTCTTATGTTAGTCATGTTGTGGTGCTCAGGAATTATCAACTAAAATAACTTATCATTTTGAAGTGGTCTCTTTTTTTCTAGAATATATATATAGATTACGTAAAGAATTGCTGGAAACGGTGTAGAAATACATTCAACTAAAAACTTTCATTAAAAAAGGTTAAAGAGCAATGCCTATAAATTTACAGCTTTTTAAAGTACACTTAAATTTCACATTTTAAAGTTTTCACAAGATGTCATGTAGTGTTTGACAACGTGTCATTTGCACCATGTTTTATTTTGTTCTCAAGATACTTCCTACTTTTTACCAGTGTTTGTTTTGCTGTGACACAACAGCTGTTTGCAAGAAACAAAATGCAAATAAATGTCAGTTTGGTTATTCTCTAGCTCACAAGGTGTAGTAATTAATGTAGTTAAAATTGTCAGGAAATAAGAAGTCAGCTATATTTAATTCCAACAGCAGAGACAAAGGGGATTTTAACGAAGTGGGGTAGACTGCCAAGTTTGTAATATGATCCTCATATGTTCAAGGTAAATGTCATGAAATAGTTCTGTGTTCTTAGCTTAGCTTTATACTGACATTAGGACCACCTTCCTCGTATTGTCAGTCCCCCTTTTGCTGCAGAACTTCTTCAGCAGTTTAGAGCTACAGTAGCTTGTCTGTTGAATCGGACCACACAAAGCAGTCTTCGATCCCCAGTTGCATAAGTAATGCATAAAACTACAACAATACATACTACTGCTACAATATTAAAAATGTACTATTAATATTAATAAATACTACAACTAATAATTACAATAATAACATAATATAAAATGTTTACTAACGATGATTTTGTATCATGTTATATAACAATAAAATGTCTTCAATTTTATGGTTAAAAAAATGGTAAAGATCATATCGTGAATCGATCCGATTTGTGAGTAGAGTGTAATGTTACATCCCTACTTTTGATAGGTAATGACCACTGCACACTTGTAACACCCCCAAAAGCTGCAGTTATCATGATGCTCTGACCCAGTTCTCTAGAAATCATAATTGACCCTGGTGGAATCCTTACTCTAACCCAGTTAACTTGATTCTAACATTAACTTTTGAAGATAACATGTTCACTGACTGCTTGATATAACCAACTAACATAATGTGTGGTTAATTTACACTATGTAAGCACATGGCTATTAGCTTGTTGAACATCCTATTCTAAAATATGACATTGGTATTTCATTCAAAACTGCGTCTATCACTTTCTTTCCTGCCGGCCCTCTCTCTCTCTTTCCATTCATTTCTCTCTCTCTCTCTCCCTCTTCTTTACCAAATTATTTCGGGGTAGTTAAACAGAACCAGTTTTGGCGGCTCACTCTGGTTGCTGCCGATAATTTCCCAAGTCCAAACAGAATTGTTACACAAACAGGTTTTTTTTATTCAGATGCACCTCCTCTGATGCTATAATTGAATCATTTACTTTCAGCTCTTCCAAATGAAAGTAAAAGTGTGTATGCTATTCAAGGGACTTTCTCGTGTTTGTTTGGGTGGGTAACAAAAATCATGTTCATTTAATTTCATTATGTGTTATGGTCTGACTTACCTGGGATCATTGTGCACATTGAAATAACACATGCCTGACAGTAAGCCAACGACAAGGAATTGGCCATTTCTCTTTCCGCAAAGGCATAGAGGCATAGCTGTTTATATAGATGTCCAACTGGCTGAGATGGACACTGCTGGGGAATCAAACCCTGCATCCCAGCTGTAGTGGGCCCTTTGCTGTCCAAGCTTCACAAGTTCTTTCAATCCTGGTTAAATCACATACACTTGTTGACCTACAAGGGTTGAATAGTTTAATAATTAACCCTGTTTTCTGGGTATTGTCGTTGGCATTCGCCTTCTCCCATAGATTAAGGGTTTTAGTGAATACATTTTGTTTGACTAGCAATGTTAGTAATTCATCTAATGTGAAGGTAGACTTTATGTCTCAAAGTATTTGGACACCAAGCTTGTTGAACAAGTTGTGGAGGTGTGGTGTCCTCTATGCCAAAATCATATATATATTTTTTACACCGGATGCCCTTCCTGTCACAATACTCCCTATTTTTCCGGGCTTGGGACTGGCACTACAATTCACTGGTTTATGCACCCTCATGGCTAGAGTACCTAAAGGACAATTCAGTGTCTTCAATTAACCTGGCTGCATGTTTTTGGACTATGGGAGTGAACCAGAGGAAACATGCAAATTCCACACAGAAAAACTAAATAAATGTAAATATTTATTGCAGTTTGTTCTTGCGTTCCATTTTTTTGATGTAGTGTTGTAAAATGAATAATGCCAATAAAAGTGAGTATGTTGCCATTAGTTGAAACTTAATTGCCACGTCAAAAAGTGATCATGGTAAAGATGCTTGCTGAAGTTCTGAAATATTTTTTTTTTTTTAATAAACACTAGGAAAATGCAAATGCCTTAAACGTCTCTGTCATAACAATTGGTTCTAAATTTATAGCCATGAAACCACAAACTTCTCTTGACTATGAAAATGCTTTGTCTCTACTGTAAAGACTCGAATGTCAAATATTCAATAATCACTCTTGTGTCTTTGTCTGCAGGCGGTGCCTAAACCTATAGCTTTGGAGCCTTGTTTTGGGAATAAAGCAGCTGTGCTGTCTATCTTTATCAGGTTACCTAGAGGCCCTGGTGGTGTTCCAACTCCTGGACAGTCAGGTAAAAGTCCAAAGCAGCTGTTTTTCTTACTTTCTTATTTTTTTTGCTGAGCATGTAAATGTAATCTGTATTGTTTTCCCCTCTTGCTCTTCTTAGGTCTGGCAGTAGCAAGTGCGCTGGTGGATGTGTCTCAACAGATGTGTGTGGGCTATAAGGAGAAATCTGGAGGGCTGCGTAACCGCAAACAGCAGCCAGTAGCACAGCCTGCTACATGCATCTGACCTTTACTTTAGGCATTGACCTCCGCCAGGACTAAGCCACAGACTAATGCGACACATGGTGGAGGTCACTAAATTATTAAGAATGCAGTCTGTTTGGAGAACTGAGACTCTCCAAGCTAATTGAATGTACTCAAGTGGAGAGGAGTGGACATATGGACAACAATGACGAGAGAGAGATGAATCCCTTTCACTTGTTGTAACTGACAGACTTCTCTCCACAGCTATGTGATATTTAACTTATTATTGTTCCTGTTTTGGTCCGTTTTTTATGCTCAGGATGAGATTCCTCAATGCTGCTGCACCATGGTTTCTGTGGCAATATTTTGCCTGCACACATAGCTTCAATCAAAATCATTCAACCACTATTGCAAATGCATTTTTTTAGTGCTAACTTAACAAAGTTTGCAATGAAGCAATAGAACAGAACAATTTAAGTACTTCAGCATGACCAAGATAACAACTTGTTTCTCTAAATTTATCACAGAATGCCACTTTCCATGACCTACTGAGGTTTCAGAATTTTCCTTCAGGACTGTCTACTTCTGTACTTAATAGGGCTAGACACAGACACTAGATTCTGGCAGCGTCTCTGTGGAATCAAACCCCTTTGCCCATAGGCACTGGCCTCCAGTTCTCTAAAATTCTCTGGTTTGAGTGCTGCTGTCTCTTTATAATCTCACCAAAGGCTTTCTATGTGGTTCAAGTCAGGTGACTGTGAAAGAACCTTCCAGGACTTTTTTCTGAAACTAAGCCTGAAGGTATGTTTGGGATCATTGTCCTGTTGGGAGGGATGATAATGCCCCAGCCTTAACTTTCTCACTATGATTTCCTTATTCTTGATTAAATCCCTCTGGCCCTCAACACGCTGCAGGTTTCCAGTGCCATGTCATCTCCATGCTCTACTGTTGGCAGGGTGTTCTTTTCGCCATGTCTCCTCCTTTCCCTTGCAGACATATCAGTGTTCCATAGGCATAGAACATAGCATAAACAGGTTAGGGTTGTTTCACAGAACAAACTTCAGTAAAGGTGCAGATCAGGAGTTCAGGCATAAACTGTGTTAAAGAAGTGTTGCGTATGCTTGGGTTTAGTTATAGTTGGGATCATTGGGCTTCCACTTTCTACTAAGTCCAGGTAGTGTAGTACTGGCTTGTGGGCTATTTATTGCCGGACTGCACAGAACTAATGAATACTTAAAAGTTGATAATTAATACTTTTCACCATTTCTGTTTTAAATGTTTTTGTCTTATTGTCACCCCTAATTGGCACCAGCATCTCTTTTTTTAAAGTAAAATTTTACATCCTTGGGGACAACATACACTGGATACTTAAACCAAGCAACCGGAGTGGAGAGCAAACACAAATCATTACTTTTTGTAAACAAATTCAGGCATGACAGGGTTAAATCCTCCAGTCCCCACTGGTTAGTGAAAAGAACATCTATTATGAAACAATAGGTTGTGGCCCACTGGGCTAGCTAGTGTTTCTGTAAGTCGTGAACTGTTCTTTCAACTCTATCTTAAGGAACTCTTTGTGCCTTTGCATTTTTTTCTTCATTTTCCTTTTTTTTCGCAAGGTGGTTATTTCTTAACTTTTTAAACAATTCTCTGCAGTAGGGTAAAAAAATTAATTGAATTTACAGAAACTGCTCTTTTTAATTGTTCTTGTTCAACTTGTTTACCGCAAACAAATTGATCATTTGTAGATTTTTCAATAGGGGTTGAATCATTTGATTGCTGCTGTAACTAGCTATTACACACACACACACACACACACACACACATATACACACACACACACACCTATTCAAACACTCACCCACAAACATTAATTTTACCGGCCAAAACACACCTAAATACAATAAAGTCTGTTTTATGTCACATTGAAATTTCTTTAGAGAGCCACTAGAAGCTCGTTAAGACCAAGGGTTTTGCTTGGGGAACGCTATTGCAAAACGTTGGTGGCACTATGGTTCAGTGAGTATCACAGTGAGAAGGTCCCGGGGTCGATTCCCAGGTGGAGCGGTCTGGGTTCTTTCTGTATAAAGGTTGCATGTTCTCCAGGTGGGTGCATGTTTTTTTCCTCCCACAGTCCAAAGACATACAAGAATGCTGAGTGGGAGATACACGATTGTCCGTGACAGTAAATTCATAATAAAATAAATACAATAAAATAATGGCCAACAATTTCAACCTTGGTCTCATCAGACCATTGTGCATGCTTTTTACAGACGAGATGTAGGTTTTAAAAGTATTTGGGTTTGTCCTACACCACAGCAAGACATATGGGTGATTGTTAGATGAATACTGAACCAGTACTTGCCAGAAATTATTTAATCTTTATGTTTCAGCTGCTTGGACCAATGCATTGTAATGCTGGTCCCAAGCCTGGAAAATAGGAGGGTTGCATCAGGAAGGGCATCCGGCATTAAAAGCATGCCAAATTAATAATGTAGTTAATGATGCGCTTTGGCAACCTCTAACTAGAGCAGCTGAATGATTTTTCACAATTCCTTGAAATTATTTCAGCTTGGATTTAATTAACTCACTCAACAATCACGATTATGAGAGACTGGTGTTCCTTTAATCATGGCTTTGATTTTAGCAGATGTTTTAATGTTTTGCCTGTAGTTGTGTTTGCTGCTCAGAGTTTTATTTCTCTCTTTTATTTTCCATGTCTGTCTTTCTTAAGTTTTTTCTGCCGTAACCTCTCATTGTATGTCTCTAAGAGATTGTACAGTCACAGGGAAATAAAAAACAGTAAGGCAAAGGGCTCAGGTTTACATCTAAGTAGCAGCTTTTATGGGATTTTTGAAATGTCAGATTCTGTTTTAGACCATCCTTCCCTCAACACACATAAATACGGTGGTAGACTACTTGCAATTAAATGTGTGCGTGCATGTGTGTGACTGCTTGATATTATGGTTACCCAAGCTAAAGTGGAGTTGATGTAAAAGGTCAGATGAGAAATGAACAATTTAGACATTTTGAAATTTATAGCAGATAGAGCCATTCAGTTGTTTTAGTTGATGCTCTCAGAAATAATCTACCTTCTGATCAATATCTATATTCATGCCATTCCATACACATCCTGCATGTGTTAACATCTTTTTATAAGGTAGAATGATTTGTTAAATTATTCAGAGCTTTCTGTCAAACTCCTACTTATATAACAAACTAACAAAGTTGAACTTTAAAGCCGTTTGTTTTCTTTATGTTTGTTCTTTCATGGATGTTCTTTTATTATTATTATTATTATTATTATTATTATTATTATTATTATTATTATTATTATTATTATTATTACCAGTTGTAATTCTTTTATTGTGCACTGTGGTGCATTCTGTATATAACAAATAGTGATGAGTATTTGGAGGTTTCAGACGGAAAATTAAGCAGGTCTTACGAGTCACTGATTGCCAGCTTGTTTGCCATTTTTTTTGCAGTAGATGAGCCATGATTGAGGTGACAAGGGTCCTTCACAAACACTGAATATATAAACATACAGACACACTTTGTTGTTGCTTTTTGTGATGATGACAATGGGTTATTGCCCCATCACCAGCAGACTGTAATATACTTATCTGTTTACTCTCATGTTATACT
>JAYDZG010000039.1:20336172-20348999 GCA_034509265.1 Microcambeva bendego
TGATTAACATCTATATTTATGGCATTCCATACACACCCTGCATGTGTTAACAGCTTTTTATAAGGTAGAATGATTTGTTAAATTATTCAGAGCTTTCTGTCAAACTCCTACTTATATAACAAACCAACAAAGTTGAACTTTAAAGCCGTTTGTTTTCTTTGTTTGTTCATTCATGGATGTTTTTTTTATTATTATTATTTTGCTATTACCAGTTGGATTTATTTTATTCTGCACTGTGGTGTATTCTGTATATAACGAATAGTGATGAGTATTTGGAGGTTTCAGACTGAAATTAAGCAGGTCTTACGAGTCACTGATTGCCAGCTTGTTTGCCATTTTTTTGCAGTAGATGAGCCATGATTGAGGTGACACAGGCCCTTCACAAACACTGAATATATAAACATACAGACACACTCTTTAAGAAAATTTTATGCTGACCCAGAAGTATGACCAGTGGCAAGCAAAAAAAGAAGCAAAAATAGAATACAGGAGATGTATCTTTAATCACACATTTTTAAAAATATTTTTCACACAGCAGACGTGGTATTAGAATTAACGTTCAATCTGTGCTTCTAAAGACATTAGTCTGTGTAAACATTATAACCCACTATTAAGATCTTATCTTCGGAAAGAGATCAGTATCAGTGAGTACAAACTTGAGTATTTAAAATACGCTTGAATGTGCCTGTAGTGGAAAAGACAAAGTCCAATGTTTCAGTTTCTTCCTTCATGTACACATCATCACACAGCCTATTTGCACCATCTGCTTTCTGAACAGTGATGACTGTAGATACTGAGATCTGTATTTCAATGTGTATAATGTAGCAGCAGTTGCACTCTTGTTTTTGTAACATTATGATGGACAGTAATGTGAATGCTCTTTCTCTTGAATGATTCGCTTGGCAGGCAAATCCCTCAGATTTTAAAGTGGGAGTGCCCTGCAGCTTCTTTTTGTATTTAAAATGGTGAATGTCACCGTAAAACGGACTTTAAATTAAGCACAAATGAGAAGTGTACAAAGGAAAACAGAACTTGGTAATTATAACTGAAGTTGTTATACATGTATATAAAGAATGGTCTATAACATTTTGTCTAGAATAAATGTTGAAATTGAATGGCTTGACGTTTGTTTAATATGACAAGCAAGATCCGTCCATCGATCCATCCATCGACGGTGGTAGCGTAGTGGGTAGAGCTTTGGGCTATCAACCAGAGATTGGATTCAATTCAAATTCAGACTCTGCTATGCAGCCACTGTTGTGTCCTTGAGCAAGACCCTTAACCCTCTCTGCTCTAGGGGCGCTGATCAATGGCTGACCATGTGCTCTGTCCGTTGAGCTGTACATCTATATATGTGTAATGACAAATTGTGTTATGACAAATAAAGGCATTATATACTTATTCATCTGGAGAGAGAGAGGGTGGTCTGCAAAGTAGAACACCTTTATCTGACATACCTTACCACATCAGATCAGCTCAGAGTCTGCTCCCCAATGAAGAATATCTTTCCTGTTTGAAAAGTTATGTGTTCACACCTCAGTACCTGCCTCTCTCCTGACAAAGGTATTTTACCAGATTAAAGTTTAATACCTTTACTGTCGGCTTAAAAAACTGCCTCAAAGATCTTCAGCAATCCCATGCTTGGTTGAATATTTGATGCAACTGGATTGTATGTAAAGGCAATAGCTTAATCATTTAAAAAAGCTTCTAAAACAAGAATATGTTGACAACACTAATAAGACCAGTTTAAGCTTAGGACATTTCCAGGACTTTTGCCAAATCATGGCATCTTATTTTGTTACATTTCAAAAAATGGTGCAATTCTCTTGATATTTTATTTGACTGCCATTCAAAGAAAAATAGGTTCAGTGTTCTTTACAACTTGGAGGAAAGGGGATAACTGTTCAAACCCCTATTTCCAGAAAGGAAATAGAATTCCCATATAAATAAAAAAATGTAACATGTTACATCATGTAAAAAGCTAGTTAACAGTCACATCACCTTTTCTTTAGATTGATTGTTTATTGTTTGAAAATTTAATGTACTAATTCATCCAATTTTGCAGTTTACATTTCTGTCTTATGCTCAGCATATTACTACAGAAAACCAAAAGGTCTCAGCCTTTTTAACTCAAAAATGTAAAGTTACCACTAAAGCAGAGGCATATATGCGGGATTTTAAACCATTGGCACTTTACTGTGACAGATATTTGTTTATCTAATGCACAGAGAACTTTAATTTCACCTGATATGGCAACCCTTCTGCTTGAGTAGCATGATTTTACTGTGCTAGCCTGTCTGAGATGTGAAGTTCATACAGATTAAACTGTGGCTTCATATTTCCACAATATCATGTATGGCAGATGGTGATTTTTTTAAGCATAGCAGAGCCTAAGTTTTAACTGCCAGTCTCTGGTTGATAGCCCAAAAGCTCTACCCACAAGGCTACCACAATTGTCCTTGTCTAAAATCCATGACGGTGCCTGAAAGTGTCTTTCCTATACACTTTCCTTAAAATAGTAACACATTGACATAGAACTTCACTGTCATTAATTTCTCATTAAAGTAATGTACTACAATCCCACTCAGCAGACACAAATAGAAAATTTGACAAAATGCATGAATATAACTACCATAATTCTACTACTGCACATTTCTAATTCACACTGTTTTGACATTATCTGCCTTCAAAATCGACTCTCAAGTTCTCTCTAACTTATTATGACAAATTATGCATAACCTAAACGAAGCATAATAGTACTGCCATTATAAAGTCAGGTGTGAAACATATCTCATTTTGTGTGCTTTCCATTAGCAGTTTGTTGGGTGGCTGCCACACGCTTCTATCTGCCACTTGCTTCTATCTGCAGTAGAGTTGGCTCCAATTAGATCCTGCACGGTAAAGGTGTGATTTGGAGAGAAAGCTGTTATACTAATCGCTGTTCCTGTTCACCTAGGCTTTTACAGTGGTACCTTGAAACTCGACATCAATTTGTTCTGCAATTAATACTCTCCAAGTATTAATTTGAAGGGTCAGATCCCACCCCAATCCACGCAGTATCTACCACCAAGGAAATGTCTGTGTGTTTAGTAAACTGCATCCCCTGTCTTACAGATTATAGTATTTTGAGATTAAAAAAAGAATACGGTGTTCCCTTTTCTAAGCAGCTGTCTCATTACTCGTGCTTCAAAAAACCTAATCTTATTTGGCAGGATTTTACCTTAAAGGAAACTACAGTACATCCATCATGTGGCATAATGCTGTATATTATTTTTGAGTAGCTTTGAGCTAAATATGTATCGGGGCAGTCTGTACATTTTATGTGGAGAAATACTTTCAAAAAAGTGAGGTGTGCCACATATCCTGTCAGAAATGATGGATCTGATGAATAGTCAGAGTAAGCCAGTGTTGCCAGATTGGGTGGTTTTCTACAAATTGGGGGGGGGGGGTTGTTTGACATAAGTGGGCGAGAAACACGCTTTTTTGTGGGTGAAACACATCATCTGCTCACACATGGATTTTGAAATGCTTTTTGGCAGGGAATCACTGTTTCAATCTGGCAACCCTGGAGTAAGCATCCAGTTGTTTGTTTTACCGAGGACTCTGCCGCACTCTCGTTTAGCTTGCAAGCTCTCTTCTCCTTTTTTGGCGTTTCTTTTCTCTGACAGTGGGTGACTAAGCAGACAAGTGCATCTCCAACTGCACAGGGTCCTCGTATTCAGCCCCTGTAGGAATGCCGTGGGTGCTCAGAAAAAAAGAGGCTGTGCATGTGACGTGAATACATAATGACGTAATGCCTCAGAATGGATTGGTGTGTTGTTGCCATTTTCAAATTGTGTTTATTTGTATTAGAGTATCGATTCTGTGACCATTACATTTCTGACCTGGGTGAAGTGGATACTAATGAACTGTGCAGGAAAGAGCTGTGACAGAAAAACTTCCACACAGCATTAGTGTCCCAGGTTTGAGCGCTGCCTGTAAGTACTGCCTATTTTTGATTTAGTGGGTTCTTTATTTGTACTAGGTCTGTTTGTGAGTATAAAAGACCGTGTCCAATGTCCTAGATGTCAGTTCAGAACCTATCCTGCAAACACAGGGCCATAAGGCAGAATACTCAAAGCTAAAATGAATGACTGAATAACATGCAGTGGCGAGCGGCCATCTGGGTTTCTCCCAGGATCCCCTTTTACTTGCATCACCGACCATGGGAGCGCTGTATTCCCATGATTCAGCATGCCCATGGGTAAAACTGTATTCCGTGTAAATAAGTAATAAAACTGGATTACTGGTTGAATTGTTTTAGGAGCATTGTGTAGTCATGTTTGATTATTTATCCCAAAGTGCATTTTATGTTCGTGTTGTGTGGAGTTATCAATTTAGTTTAGATCTAACCTCTTTTTCCCCCATGCTCTTCACATAGGAAGGGTAAACTCCTACAGTAAAAGACCGCTGATCCCACAATCCATCACTGGATTGCTTTCACATTGTTACATACGAAAGTCAATGTCAGTTCCTGGATTTGGTTCCCAGGGGGAGCAGTTTGGGTCATTTCTGTGTGGATTTTGCATGTTCTCACTATGTATGCAAGTGAGGTGAACTGGAGATACAAAATTGTCCATGACGAGCTAGAGCTGAGCTTACTGGTTTGTAACTTCCTGCCTTCGGGCTAGGATGGGCACCTACATGAAAAGTGTGGGAGTTTATAGGTGTGTGGCTCTACATACTCAAAGCTGGTCTATATATAAGCTTGCCTTGTGCAGGTAAAAAGATAACGTCGTCTACTGCATGAGTCCGAAAAGGTGTGTGTCAGTTTGCTCTTCTTAATCAGGGTGGGGATCAGGGTAGTAGACCGAAAGCATAGTGTAAGTGTAAAAAGTGTAAAATGTTCCACATCAGAATTTATGTTTTTACTTGTTGTGAATGTTTTAAGAGACTAGAATCAGCGTGCCCTGTGTTTGAATGAGCATTCGGTTGACTGGACATAAAGGGCTGGCGGAGTGTTTACTGACCCACAGCTTGTAGACACACTCAGCACGACAACAGACAGAAGCAAATGCAAAGGTTACACCTCTCTTTTTTCCTGTCTGCCTTTTTATTATTGGCTCAATAGAAGCAGAAATAAAAAAAATCTTAACATAAATAGTATGTCCTCATTTAGCCATTTTATTTTCCAGGAAAATACATGAAAGTAAATAAATAAATACATTCACACATTCAGCCTGATTTGCTAACCTACTGTCCTCTTTATGTGTCTTGAAGCTGTTTCATCAATATTATCTGTGGTGTGTAAAATCATTGGCTCTGATACAGTTTAAAATAACATAAGTGTGCTAGTGACAGAATCCTTACCGGTTCCTTTGCAATCTACAGTATTTGATTACTGAGATAGTGATGTGATCAGCGGTGGGGAAAAACAAAGCAGTATGGCTTCAGGATATCCGAGACAGATTTCACTTTGATTTGTGCTTCATTGTCTATCGATGGCTCTGCAGTGCTTCCAGGACTTGCACATACATTCCATGAGTTCAGTAAGAATACTTTAAGGTTTGTGCTAGACTGTTTTTCCGAGGTTTTCTTTTTTACATAATTTTGTTTATGCATTTCTTCCCTTGTCTCCACACTTAGCATATCAAATTACCCGATTGCTTCATGCTTCCTCTCCACTAATGCTGACCGAGGCCCCTGACTGAGAAGAGTGAAGATAACCCACTCTCTCACCAAAATCTGGGCAGCAGTCATATGCATTATGCGAATCAGCACTGTGAAAGGAGAGACACACCCTGATAATGCCCACTTTACTTGTCTCTGTGCAGGTGCCATCAATCAGCCAACAGACCCTATCTGACTTTAATCCCACCCCTGGATGAACAACAGGCCAATCATTGTGCATATACCCCCTAGCCAAAAGGCAGAGCTGAGACTCAATACAATGTATTTGAGATCCAAGCTTTGGTGTACAGCATGTGTTTTACCTCCGTGTCACCTGGGTGAGCTATTTCAAGGTTTTCTTACAGTACTCTTGAACATGTAGTTCAAAATAATTAAAATAATGTTCATTACAAAACACTAAATTGTGTTTAAACTAAAATGACCATGAATCTGTAAATAAATTTACAATGTATACCAGGCCCTCCTTTTTGTCCTTATTTATTTTTTATTTTTTTTTACATTTGCTAAATCTATAATGACAGGTAGGCCTTTAATAATCAGCAAAACCGCAACAAATAAATAAAATAATAATTATTAAAAACAATTATGTACAAGACTGTACAGTGCCGTAAAATGTATTTGCCCCCTTCTAATTACTTAATCTAACAGACATATGAAAACAGAAATAAAGATTTTAAATGATCATTTTATTTCTGACATTCAAAGATGTATTCAACATGTGGAAAATTAATTGCACCCCAAAACTATTAAGTGGTTGCGCCAGCCTTGGGACTAACAACAGCAACCAATCATTCATTACATAATTGGCTACACTGGAGGGTTTTACCATAGTAATAAGTTTAAGACATTAAGACCTGCATTACAACTTTGTTGTTGCTGCATTGTAGGTGACATTTTGGAAAGCTGGCCACACCTGGAAAGGTTTACACTTTTTAAAGCTTTATCCATTTTTGGATGATGGATCTCAATGTGTTTTGCTGGAATCCCCAAGGCTAAGCAACAGCTATGTAATACTTTCCATAATAATGAATGTGTCACATTTGTATTTAATCTCATTTTGCATTGTGACATCATTTGCTGCTTTTTGAGACCCTCCTGTCTGACACACATTGCTAGATGCTCTATTTATGAGTTATTCAGATTCAACAGGTCTGGCAGTAATCAAGCATGGTTGTGACTAGTGAAATTAAACACAGCTGTCAATTCAATTTCTTTTTAATAATGTGTTCATGTATTTTCTCCATTTTTCTCCTGACTTTAGCACATCCAATTGGACAATTGTGCCATGCTTCCTGTCCACAAGCGCAGACTACTGCTCTGATTGAGGATAGATGCAGGACAAAATGGATCAGCTTTGTGTATGGAGAGACAAACCCTGATCAACTAAGTAGCTAAGTAAATATTTACACATATAGACAGTTGAGGTTGAACAGCAGGTTTGAAATAAAAATATCTTCATTTTAAAACAGTTTTGTAATGTAGGTACTTTCATGAATTAAAACATATACTTAGAAATATAAATAAATGAAACTGGGAATGATGTAAATTCTTTTTCACAGCACTGTGTATTAATAATAATAATATTAATAATAAATGTATTAGTTGCCAAAGATCTCTAAATACTTCTATAAATTAAATTGTTGCTACTTTGACCTAAAAGCCAAACTATATTTAGTGTTCACACCTCCTCATTATCACAAACTTATGTTTACCCAGCATCATCCTATTTTCTTCACAAAATAAATGTTGTTTAACAGCAACAAAAATATGTCACGAATGATATACATATTTTTTTTTACATTACAAAAATATTATTGAAACATCATTGAGTCATCCACATGGCATGTCCTCTCCCAAAGAGTCCTTGCTTCAACATCTACTGTATAAATACAGTTCTCCTGCAGTACAATTCTCCTAGCATCAGTCTCCAGTTTTTTTATTATAGACATCATCCAAGCCAAAACATTTTTACAAATATCATTTTATCTGGAAATGTGCTAAGATGAAGCTAAGAATAAGGATTCAGATGTGATCTCAAAACTAGACTTCCATTCAGGAGAACTGTATGAGATAAATTGTCGTAATGCAATCATTACAACCATAAATATTAAAGACATATATACACTGTTTAGTCACATTTTTATGACTGATGGTTATGGCAGTGTTTTGGTTTAGGTAATGTTTGAGACATTTTCTGGGCCAATGCATTCCCATGAGAGGCACTCTCATAATTTTGGTATGAATTCATCCTTGTAGATCATACACCCTTGCTATTTATACATTATATATTATTATATTATATTATATTATATATTACTTGCTATTTTTTCTCTGGGGCAGATGGGATCCTCCAGCTAGACAATGCAAAACTGGTTGGAAGAGCATTACTACCAAGGACTACCCTGGCCCCATAGTTCTTGGACTTCTGTATCTGTGTGGCCACACTGATCGTCATGTTTGCTTTATGGATCCCCCTCCACACCTTGGCTCCAAATACCTGTGACAACCTACCAGGACCTTACCGAGTCACTCCCAGCAGTCTATGCTGCACCTATTGGTTACTCGGGATATTAGCTAATGGTCATAATAATGTGACATGACAGTGTATTTTTGAGCATGGACAAACTTTTATTTAAAGTACAGTTAATGTGAGACAAAGGATTGTTCTAATTGAATAGTATGTATGGAAATATTTCATAAAATTAAACTGCATTCTAAATATGCATGATGTAAATAACAATTTGAGTAAAATTAAAGAAATTAAAATGAAGCATGATTCATAATTGGAGAGCTCTCTTTGGGCCAGGGACAAGCTCTTGCTTTAAGTGGATCTCGGGGAGGTCAGCAGGTGGATCGGCGGGGGGTCAGCAGTGATGCAGACTCTGTACCAGTCTGTTGTGGTGAAGAAAGAGCTGAGCCATTAGGCAAGGCTCTGGATTTACTAGCCAATCTACATTCCTACTATCACCTATGGTCATGAGCTTTGGGTAGTGACAGAAAGAACGAGATCATGAATACAAGTGGCCTAAATGAGTTTCCTCCAAAGGGTGTCTGGACTGTCCCTTAGAGATGATGAGGTTGCTGCCCCTGCGACCTGAACTCCGAATAAGCGGAAGAAAGTGGATGGATGTTTCATTACGAAGGATGTAGCCAGTTGATGGAAAGAGCCATCTTAAAGGCCTCAGCATAGTTATTGCAGAGACGACGTTCACCTGGCTCCGACGACCTATGTGGCGTATTTGCGGAGAAAGCGAACAACCATGGATGTCATGCACATTGAAGCTGGGTGAACTTTGTGGACGATGTCACTCTGCAGCAATGGCTGTGATTGGTCAAAAAGAGTCATGTCATGAAATCAGAGCGCCTCTCAGAGCAAGTACGTGGGTGTACAGTAGTCACATTTATGATTCCTTCGTGGAGAGATCATTGACACGCAGACTCAAAACTCATTCATTATAATCTTCTTGTTTTAATTTTTAATGTGCTTCCAGTACCTCGCACATCACCATAGCTGATAAACGTTTTTGGGCTGTAATGAAACAATCACCTACAGCTGTATAGCAGAGACGACAGGCAAAACAATATCCCAGCTTGTAAACTCGACTGTGACGGTCAAAAACTTAGTTTTGTATGATGAGACCTTTATTATGGTGGGACCAAATTAAAAGGAAAAGCAAATATTTTAATGATCAAAGTCAGTACAATGGCAGTATAACATTAATAGAACCACATAAAAAGCTGTTGTGGAAAAAAGCTCTAGTATGAATTTTCCTTAAGATTCTTTCTCCATGTTCTTGCTATGAGATCCCATCTTACACCATGAGAGTTTGAAAAGCCAAAGCTTATTTTTTCGTTAAATTATGTTGATGTATTGTCTTTAGAAAGAGTTTTACACACAGACGTACACAAAAACACATCCATTCCCTCCAGGCCAGTGCATTCTCAGATCATTGGTCCACTGTGACAACATAAGATTGCCCTTATGAGCCAAACCTCTTTCTTTCAGAAAGTTTGGCTGTGACATACTATTTATATGTTATTCCTTAAATTCTGACGATAAAATCCAGGAAATTCACAGACAGCCTCACATATACTGTCTGAACTCCATGCAGCTGAGCTATGATTAGCTGACTTGACTTTAGAAGTGATGAGCCAGTGTCAGGAGGGGGAAGAAAAAGGTTGGCACTGCCAGGCAAGTGCTTCCGGCGCTGCCGTCATAGAGATCAGGTGATGGGAGGGTCGAGTCACTCCATAGTCTGTCTCTCTCGTTCAGCTGTGCAAAAAATAACAGACATAGGAACACAGAGGGAGAAAGATATGTTGAAGCTTGAATATCTATTTGGATATTTTTGTTTGGTCAGTTCTGTCTGCAAAGTCTCAACTTTTTTCTTCTTTTAGTTTGTTTTCTTTTTAACATATTCATCATACCACCTTCTTTACCTTCCAGCCTTGAATCATTTACCAGTAGACTAGCTCAATAAAGATTGACCTACAGCCCTAACTCAGAAAAAGTTTGGACAGTCAAATGTAAAAATGCAAATAAATAAAGAAAAGTTCCTTTTATTTACCTGGACTTTCGATTGCATACAGTTTGAACCCAAGATATGTCATGTTTTGTGTGCTTCATTTAATTCATTAATATACATCTATTCTTGCACATTCCAAAAAGAAGTTGGGACAGACGACAGGAGTGTTTAGAGGTGTGTTTACCTTACATCACCTTTCCTATTAATGATACTTTTAATGGTTTGGGAACCATTTTTGCAAGTAGAATTCATGTCAATTTTGCTTGATAAGAGATTTAAGATTACATCGCACAGTCGCTGGGGTCTGATGCTCTGTAGTCTCCACTTCATACTGCACCCCATATTTTAGATAGAACACAGACATGGAATGCAGACAGGCCAGTCAAGTGGACACTCTGCATCTACACTCGTAGCACACACTCAGAATGAGCTCTGGCATCGTCTTGCTGAAATAATCATGGATTTTACAGGATAAGGTGACAGCTTGATGGCAGCACGTGTCTCGATCTAATCCCAGTGCACGCCTCTGTGTCAGCTGTACCATCACACATATCGAAGTCACTCATTCCATGAGCACTGATGCACCTCCATATCATGACAGATATGGTTTTCTTCTTTGGCAACCCAATTTGACATCTTTTTTTTCACCAAACTGAGCTGAACTGTGGAATCATCAGAGAGAAGCTCCAGGTTGCATTTCTTGAAGCCAACAGTTGTGACAAAGGTTCTTAGTACATCTGAGCCCATGTGGCGATAGTTATCATAGTAGCATGACAAGCTGCATGACATATGAAAGCTCAAAAGTCACGGTCATTAAACTGTAGTTTCTGGCTTTGACAAACACAGATTTTTCCAGATTCCCAGACTTTTTTCAGAACATTATTCAATAATAGTTGCAGAATTATTCAATACTATTTGCAGTCTTGGCTTGAGTATTTTTTTTGAAGTGGTGAGCCATGGTCTATCATTGTTTGTACAGACAAGCAATGATGAGTCTGATGGATCCTTCTTTCATACGTCATATTAGGAATATAATGATACTCACTACTCACAATGTGATTCACGATACTGGGTTTATGATACAACCCCCTCCCTCCTAACTAAGTCATTTCTCATAAAAAATTAAATACAGTTTTTGAGATTATCTTTAAGAGGCCAGGTGAAGCAGTGGGATTTTCCACTAGCACAACAGTGCAGAAAGTCTAAACTCCCTGGTTCGAAACTCTCCGTTTGCACCGGTCGGCCGAGGTTGTAAGTAATGAGGTACATGCACTGTACTTGGGTAGATTTTTTTAAGTAACTGTTCTTTTGTCACTTAATACTTTTTACTTATACTCACTACATTTCAAAAGTAAAATTGTACTTTGTATGGAAAACAGGTCAGTTACTAAATATTTATTGGTTTATTTTATCTCTTCATTGGTTCATCTATTGCCTTTTTGTAGAATTTCAATCTATCTCCTTATGGGCTATAAAAGTTTAAGTGACAGGTTAATGAACAGATGATCAATTTTACTTTTCCCCCAAGAAAACCAGGAGAATAAATTGGTTTTCAGATATTAGGATGACAAACACAGTTAAATATGAATTTATATAATCTGCAAATACATTAAATGGCCTACAAGGAGAAAAACAAGTGGATTACACTTAAGTAAATTTGGCCTGGAAGGTCAGGTGGGCAGCAGTTATGATTTTAGTGATAAACATTGTAATTATACATTTACAATGAGCTTGATTCTCATGCAGGTTGTATTGAAGTTAAGAATAAGCTAAATGTTTTGAAAAGATCAAATTGTGTTGCAATTACTCTTTCAATGTGCATTAAATAGGTCTCGACCAGATCCTGTTTAATAGATTAGATCTTATGTTTTTGTATACATCCAACTTGAAGAGAGATATTCTGGTAACAAAAGTTTTTTTTTCTAAAAAACTTTAGACTGTTACCTCTTTTGTTACTAAGGTAGGTACAAACGTCTTTGCTATTTGAAGTGAATATCAATCTTAAAGAAATCTGTAAGTAACTGTCTTGTTGTGCATCATTATGCACCTACATAATAACGGTTCCCTCACATGTTATTAATTCCGCCTGCTTATGGAGCAATTCTGTAGCTTACACAAAAATATATTTATATATTTTTTCCTCTTCCACTTTTGGTGTTTTTCAGGTCTCTGATTTTAAATATAGACTTAAGATTACATATTCTTATTTTTAATTTGTTTCACAAAACATCCCAACTTATTCAGTAATGAGATTTGTACATACCACCTAAACATTTACAAAAAGAAAAAGTGAAAATAAAAAAAACAGATGTAGGAACCGCTTACCTGTGTGGGCATCTGAGGATGCAGAATGTTCTGCTCAGGCTCCACACCGATGGTGATAGTTGTAGTGGTCATGATGCTGGTAATCTGACGCTGACTAGGAGTGCTGGTGCTCAAGCTAGATGCTCCTGGCTGATTGGCAGATTTTGGGTCTGTATCATTGCCGAAGGCGAGGATGGCATTCTCTGTTACAAAGAACAAAGATGATTCTGTCAGTGCTTTGTACCTTGCAATGTTTTAAAAACCTGTGTGAGGGTGACAAGTGTCTGAGCATCAGATTCAACATGCAGTTAAAACTATATATTATTA
>JAYDZG010000039.1:20411547-20425306 GCA_034509265.1 Microcambeva bendego
TGAAAATATTTACTACAGATATAATGCAAACTGTTGAGTCAGATTATTATAACCCCTTTCTACTTTTAACAGCATACCTCATGAATAGTCACATTACGTGAGCTGGCTAGGTGGTTATATGAGATGTGGAAGGCACCTTTAACCCATTTGTGTATGAATTCATGCTAGCAGATCATGTACATCATTGAAATGTTTGACCCTGGTTGGAAGAGCATGATCAAGACTTCCAAGTACTATCCTGGCACCCTAATTCCCCTGACTTGAACTCAGCTAAGCAGGTGTGGGATGCACTGCAGTCAGCATGGCTCCAGATACATGTGACAACCAAGAGTCGCTCCCAGTCTGTCTAGCTGCTGTCCGTGCTCAACGTGGTGGGAGCTCTGGATATTAGCTGGTGCTAAAAAAAAATGTGATTCAATAGTGGTGTATTTCTGCATTTTGTTAAGTGTCAAACCCACATGAAATAAATAACGCATAGTAATAAAGATAAAAAAAATCCTCAAATAGTTTGGATAGTTAAATTCTAGGTTATCACATGGGATTGCATTACTAATGCTTTCCGTCCCATTTGTAGTGACAGGGCACTGGGTGGTATATTTGCAAACGGAACAGCTCTTACCCCACATATACCCAAACCTGTTCCCTTTTTTGGATGATAACACTAGTTCTACTGGGATGGAGAGTCTCAGTGGAGTCTCTTGTGAACTCTAACTTCCCTGAGAACAAATACACCTACAAGAAAACTCATCCATCATCAGCTTTCATGTCCCTGTAGCACATTTTCACAAACACTCAAAATCCTCTGTACCTCCACATTCATTTCCATCAAGATCCCTTGTGAGAAGTCCCTGCTTTCCACTTGCCTCTTTCAGCCGTCGGTCCCTCTGTAACAAGCTCACATCACATAAGAGATGGCCTAAAGCTTGATTTTCTCTAAAACTTGGTTCTTAAATCATTTAAACAGACACAGGGATGGATTGACCTGGGATGACTAAGTGAGATAGTTGCTGGACGAAAGTAAGGTCAACTGGTTTTGCTGAAGCACCGTGCATGCTGCCTGTGTGTATATCTGTTTGGGTCGGACATGAAATGTGACGCTAAGCCGAGTTGCTTTTGCCTGGCACAGCAGAAATAAGTTGATGCGACACCATCTATATTTAAGCTGTCAGACCAGCGGCCATGTCATCCACTGAAAGAAATTACAAACCACTCAAACCATACCAGCGCCACCAGGAAAATACAGTCTCTCCCTGACACTCTCATCAGACCTCTGTTACAGAGCAGAACATAGACCAGGGGCAACTCGAGTCCTGATGCTCTTCCCACACATTCCAAAACTATATGAAATATATTAAAAAAAACAATCCCAGGTGTACATTTAAGATTAGTATCTTTAATAGTCTAAATTGAAAATGCTCAATTATTCATTGTTATCTGCCATATGCCTCTTATAATAGTGCAGGAGTAGTTTATTGCAGTCATTTAAGGGTCATAATCAAGGCCAGTGACAATGAGCATACCTAACAGTACCCAAGATAAAACCTACTAAATACCACATAAATTTGTCGCACGTATAATAAAAATGTTATCGCTATAACAAGTTCGTACTAATGTACAATAATTGTTCACAAGCATGTGAACACATTCCTTTTGAAGAGCTTAATACATTAACTTTTAGTCTGAGAGATTTTTTTTTTTACTTCGACCAGCTAGGGTTGCCATGGTGAACTTGAAGCTTTGTTTTTGTGAAGTAGAAAAGTTAACAGCAACTTAACCATGATGCAGAGGTCACACAAACTCCCAGGATAGGTCTATGCTTAGAGCACTCACAGATTCCGAAGTGCCTTCAGGTGTAGTTCAGGAGCTTCATGGATTTGTGTTAATCTGGTGAGCTGCGTGGTACATAAGATCAACATGCCCCATCATAGAGCTAACTGGAGAAGTATACACTCCGGGTAATTTCATTTGGATAAATTGAAAAAATAATACAAGGACGTACCAGTACAAGGACCTGTCATCAAAATACTAATAAATTGTACTGGCTAAATACTAAATATACTGTTATAAATGTATATAATGTATTTATAATGTTTCTCTTAGAATACTCTTTGGCTTTGGTTGGATTTCCAGAGGGGATTCCTCATAACTGATGCATTTATGACCCAGCTGATTGCTTGCACCTGCATAGAGAAGGGGGATAATGGAGATTAGTGGGTGACTATACATTCGAGAATGAGCAACATTATAAGCTCATCTGGTGCAGGTGAAAAAAATGCTACACACATGTCGGAAGGGGGGGATGGTGTTAGTCACAACACTCTTCGATAGAGAGTGGAGGTCCGCAGCAGTAGAGAAGAAGTGAAATTCAATTGGGTAATTGAACATGACTAAATTTAGAGGAATAATCATATTAAAAATAAAAACGATAAATATAAAAAAGGTGAAATTATTAATGTCAGTATTATGATCAGCAAAAATACTATCCCATAAAAACTAATAACAATAAACTGAAAACAATAAAAAGTGCAATAAATAAATGTAAATCTTGACTGAGTTTATAATATAATGTTAATTCCACCAGTTCATGACTGTTTGTGTGGGTGTTATCTGCTGTGTTTGCATTCATTTGCCATTTGCATTGACACCTCATGCTTCACATTCAAAAGGTTCTTCACATCTAAAAGTTACAGCAGCATTTCAAAAGTGGCCTGGTAGTTTAAAAATGTTGTCTGCCAACATGAGGTCTGTAGAGAACAATATTGCATTTCTTACAAGCTTTACAAGTATATTAATATGTACTCCATTCATCTACTTAAAATAGAATAAGAAATACAAAATGAGTAAAGTAAAATTATATAAAAAGCATGCAAAACAGAAATTGTGACTAATCCAGAACTCCCACCAATGCAGTAATCGTTGTATTTACGTCATGGCGAGTGATGCATAGACATGAAAAATCAATTCACACGGAAGCGTCAACACCTCTGGCAGTGGGTACTCAAGAGACGAAGAATCCTTTTACACAGCATTATTACTGATACAGAGAATTGGGTAAATGTAATTACAAATGCTTCTAATTAAAATGTGACATGAGACATTGAGACTGTGAATAATATTGTGATGATTTTTTTTTGGACTTTGATTGACATGAGGAAATCATGTTTCAAATTAATTTCACAGCATGGAGACAGCACAACTGTATGCATCTGAATGTCAAACTTTAATGTCAATGTATTTAAAAAAATATTTACTGTGTATTAATAAATAAGTGTGCGTTCTAGACCGAAAAAAAAACCTAGACAACAATCAACAGACTTAAAGTCAGGTGTTCATTTCTATCTTGGCAGTCGAGTGTACATCCCCGCTTGTTAGGCACACTTGGACACGCAGCAGTGCACAAACCCATGGCGAGTGCCCATTTCACCAACAATAAACAGAATACAAAATAATTAAATTTATTTTACATAATTCTGTTACGGGAGAATGGCTATAGGACCTGGCTGAATACATTGTATGGTCAGAGGACTTGCGGGACTAAATTTAAGTTATTGGCATTTAATAAATCCGACAATGTGGGTGCGAGATAAAATGTGCATATAGATTAATCCTGCAAATGAATAAATAGTCTAGAAAATTATAATAATATTTACCATGGATAATAAACATATTGGTGAAACCACATCACATTAACATGACGTGCTTAAGAAATGTTTTAATTTTTTTTCATTATTATTGATGCATACATTTATTCGATTGAACTGAATTTTATTTCATTTCTTATTCCTGAATAAACAATCCCTTCATCAGAGTACAGAACTTAATCCATCTCTGGCAGAAATTGCTGTCTTCTGCAAAACTCTTTATCTGGCTGCAATCAATGCTCAAATCTTGATCAATGCATTCAGCACTGAGAATAACTCACAAAGAAATTTGATTCTAAAATGAATGAGGATAACGGACATGCGACTGGCACTCTGTTTTTAAAAAGAAAGCAAAGCATGCTTTTCCATGATAAAACAGCAAAATCCAAATCCACGCCCCAAAATCAAGCTGCATGGTGCGTGGCTGACAGCTCACCAAAGATCGCTAAAAAAGGCCCTGTATCTCTGTACTGTATTTAGCTGATTCAATTTAACTTCCTCTGTTGAGGATCCTACCAATGTTCGTTTAGGTTTTTCCCCCCACAGTCCAACAACATGCAGACAGGTTCACTGGAGACACTGAATGGCCCTATAGGTAAATGTGTGTCTCTCTGTGTGTGTGTTGTGTGCGTCCACCCTGCCCTTTCCAAGTGAGTACATGTCTTTGGACTAAGTAAAGGCACCATGATGGTAAATTAAATATAGGTATGTACATCACATTAACTTATCTATGTTTAATTCAGTCACAGACACACAGATTTCAAAGTAAAGCAATGAGGACTGCCCTTCACACTGAACCAGGTGACCTGACCATTCAATTTTTTAGCTTTGTTGGTTGTAAAGTAGAACTACATGGCATAACTGTTTAAGTAGTTAGCAGATTTACATTTTTGGTCTTCTTAGAATGTCTGTATGGGTAAATGTAATAAGTTCATTCATAACATAAATGAAAAATAATCATTTTCTCTTCTTTTACAGGCAATAATTAGGAAGACACAAACATCTAATCTATTAATTGTTCATATAAAAGGCTTTTAGCATTAAAATGGTAAATTCTTTGAATTAATCACCAATGCTACAGTGAGTCACCTCAACAACAAGTATATTTTTAATGGCTTGGCTTCATTTAATCCATGAGCAAAAACACTTTAATTCAAAAAAATTCAGTTCAGTAAAAGTTCAGTACTGTTATATGTCTAAGAGTTCAAAAAAATGTTGCCAGTAATTTTCTTAATACTTTACATACACTGCTTAACATTCCAAAAACAAACACAAAAGCAGACAAACACTCAAACACGTCATCAAAAATGATTGATTTAGCTAATATATGTACTAATTCCAAAATTATTCACTCAAAAGATACCCAGAAAACTCTGCAATTAATCTTGCTAGTAGGACGAAGAAATCTAAACAAAACAGTGCTCCTTAGAATATGGAGCTTTAAACAAGCCAGGATGCCCCTGCATCAGAGAGATAAGGTAGGGACCAGACAGCAGTCGCACCACTAAACTTTTAATATATTTACAAAGAATAACAGTGTTTGTAACATACTCTCAAAGGGTGTTACAGGGAATCCCCACAAATTTGCAGTTCAGGGTTTGGTGGATTGTTCCCTTGAACAGTTTGTGAAATGCAGTAAAATCCTCCACATTTTTTCATGCTTTTATCATGGCAATATATAATTTAAAGACTAAATATTTAAGAACAATATATTTAACGCGCTTGCATGAATAACAGTCTGTACATATCGGGGTAACATCAGTACAGTGTTAAAAGCCGATCTGGGGTGAGTGGTGTAGTATTGTTTTGTAATAGAGGTCTCTAAAGTGTTGAGTTAAGTTAATTTTATTTCAGAGAAAACTCAATTTTATCTTTAACAAAACTGTAAAATCTGTTTGTATGAACACAGAGCTTTAGAGCCGGGGACATTCCAGTTTCAATGCCTCTCAATACTAAACACAACTGTTTCCCTAGTAAGTAAATGAACCACTACAGTTTGAAACTTCCAACCTCCGCCCCTAAATCAGCCATGCTGATTGGTTGGAAAGACAGCTGCCTCTCCATAATCACTAACCAGGTTTCATCCAAATGTTTTTCAAGTGTAATACACATTTACAAAATATCAAAGTGATCATACATCTAACATCTAGTGTCTATTAAGTGTTCCGGCTTATTGCTTTTAAATGACATTTACAAATTCAAATATATGCGGAGAATACATTTTAAGTTTCAGTTTGTTAATCATCGTAATGGCTTGAGGGTAAAATCTATCCCAGAATCTAGTGCTCTGTGTGCTGATTGTTCTGTACCATCTGTCAGATAATGAAATGGAGAACAGTCTGTGTCTAGAGTAACTGACTGCAGAGAGACTGCATTCACTATGAACAGTGTGTAGTGGAAGGAGTTGGCTTCCAGTGAAACTTCAGTGTGCATAACTATTCACCCACCCCCCCAAAAGTCAGTACTTTTTGGAGCCACCTTTTGCCCATTCCTCAAGACAAAACTGCTCCAGCTCCTTCAAGTTACATGGTTTCAGCTGGTGAACAGCAATCTTCTGACCACAGATTCTCAATTGTATTAAGGTCTGGGCTTTTACTAGGCCATTCCAATACATTTACACATTTCCCCTTAAACCACTGTGTTTCTTTAGCAGTATGTTTTGGGCCATTGTCCTGTTGGAAGGTGAACCTCTGTCTCAGTCTCAATTCACTGACAGACAAAAACAGGTTTTGCTCAAGAATATCTAGTATTTAGCACCAGTTTCAAGTTTATTTGTCATTTGCAAAACATGTCAGGACATTTATGCATTGAAATGCATGTGGTGATGCTCAGGTTGATACTCTACAGCAGGGAAGTATTATATACATACAAACTAAAAGTTTCTTTTTTTTAAATAAAGAGATATAAAAGAGATATGTAAAAGATAATACAAAACAAAACACACAAAACATACTCAAAAACAAAGACCATACAAAAGACATCTACAGTCCCCTCGGGTCTTTGTATAAAGTGACTCAGTGATATTGTCCTTAGTGGTGATATATTAATTACAATAATAATAATTATAATAAAGTGTCAGAATTTAGTGGTATAAGGCTCAAAGCTTGTTCAGGAACCTGATGGCCTGTGGGTATTAACACCATCCATCTTCCCCCGACTTGGACCAGCAGTCCCTGCTGCAGAAAAACATACCCACAGCATGATACTGCAACCACTATGTTTCACTGTTTTGGTGGGTGGCCCTCTCTTGGCAGGTTTGTTGTGGTACCGTGTTCTTTCAATTTCATGATTTGATTGTGCTCCGGGGGATCAGAGATTTTTTATATATATATTTTTTATATAGACTCAACCCTGACTTGTATTTCTCTACAACATTGTCCCTGACTTGTCTAGAGATTTCCTTGGTCTTCATGGTGTTTGGTTAGTGGTGCCTCTTGCTTAATGGTATTGCAGCTTCTGGGGTCTTTCAGAAAAGATCTTTCATAGCAAAAGGGGTGAATGAATATGCACATGCCAATTTTCGATTTTTATTTCCACAATTATTTTTTTTACATAAATTTTTTTCTCATTTCACTTCAACTTGGAGTATTTTGGAGTATACAATTCTGATTAAAAAAAAAAACATTTCAACACAGGTTGTAACAAAAAAGGTAAAAAGCCAAGGGGGCGAATACCTTTGCAAGGGACTGTAGGTTATATTGCGCCCCATATTTCATTTGCTACATAAAAAAATTACATGGCAGCCAAGTGGGTTGCATCACAGCAAGAAGGTTTTGGGTTTGATTCCCAGGCAGGGCATTCTGGGTCTACAATAGATGATTCTCATCAAAGCCCCCACTCTCATCCCTCTGAAGTAAAGTCAGGCTGAATGCATATGGTCTAGTAAATGTCAAGCCTAGTATGTTTTTAGGCTCGGACCCCAAATTCTGTTAAAAGAACAGACATGAGGAGCAATAAAGAATGAGATCAAATGAACAAGTGGTAAATAAGCAGAGAGGAGGTATGAGTGCTATTGAGCTCCACTTTAACAATGCTGACCGATACAATAAAACACTCATATGTAAAAACAAGATCAAAGTGGGCTTATACAGGCTTTAAGAGAATATAAAAAAAATATTGCAATCCTACTTTAGAGAGAATAGGAGTTAAACTGCATAAAAACAGAGCAAGACAGGATCAGGGTTGGATAACAGATATTCTCCAAAGAAAGATTAAGTATCTGTGTGATTAGGTGACATACAGATTCTGGCTTTTATAAACCTGATTACGTGAGCCATCAATCTGGGTTCTGACTGGGGAAGTAGCTCCAACCATATCTTTACATCTTTCACATTCTCATTAAACCCCAGTCCAGTGACTCTGACCAACCCTCTGCCTTAACAGACGAAACACAACCACAGCTAAAACACCCTAAAATCTACAACACTTTTAACATTTACGTTTTTGACATTTAGCAAACACTTTTATTCTAAGTGACCTACAGTACTGTGGCAGTACATTGTGAGTAGTCCGTTCAATTGAATTTCATATATTCCTCATGAAAATGTTTAGTTTTTTCATTTTACTAGAATTATTTTCATGACGACTCGGTAGTTACTCATCACACAAGGTTCATCAGCTCACAAGGTTATATCGAACACAATCATGTGCAGTTTTGTATGTCAAACAAAAGGCCTTCTGGCTGTGTGGTGACAGTGAGTCTATTCATTAGAATTTCATACAGTATATTCTTTATGAAAATGAGTAGGTTGTTCATTAAAATGTCATAAAATATGAAAATCTAAGTTACAGACTATTGTTTTTATAAGGATTCTATGAAATTCTGAAGTTCAAAATGTAGTTGTCCATTACTGCTTGTTTTCTCTTATTTTTTCAACATTTTAAAGGCTTTTCAAACATACAGAAACATTGATGTTCACTTTACAGTAATAACAATATTAATAACTATAACTAAGAATATATCAGTGGCATTCAACTATTATTAAAGCAGGACATGGACAGGAATGCAGGGACATGGTCAGTGACTTTGTGGACTGGTGTAGCAATAACCACCTGCAACCTAATATTACAAAAACCAACGAAATAGTGGTGGGCTTCAAAAAGAAGAGGTAGGACACAGAGTCAATTACCATTCAGTGAACAAAGGTGGAACTGGTGGTCAGTTCAGACTGTACCTTGTAATGTGCCTGCCTGCCTGCCTACCATCTATCCATATAGCTATCCATCTCAGCTGTCCGTCAATTATATTCTACACTCAGAGAAAACACAAGCAGAGATAAGAGAACCTGCAAACTACACTCAAATTACACAGGAATTGGACCCTATGAGGCCCCCTGTAGTGGTAAAGTAAATATGTAGAAATTAATACTAAAAGCATGTACAAACACTTTTGGTTACCAATTTATTTTATACATTTCTATATTTTATGTTTTTTTATTACTGTTACTCCACAGAGATGCAAGTCATATACAACCTTGTGAACTGATTAAAGTGTAAAACAGGACATTAAAATCCCCCTTACAATAAACCTTACAATAAAAATAACACAATTAGTCTAAACGTAAAGCCATTATATAAAACGTGAAATTTTGCATAAGTGCCACATGTTATTGGAGGAATTTGGGGGTAATTTAGCAGGTACATGCAAAAGTCAAACTTTGATTAGACACCACTGGACCCTGGGCGATTTCAGTAATAACTAATTAGAAACTTATAATGTATCAAAATGATTGATTATACATTATCTTTTTTATTCATTTTTAGTTACATTGTGGGGTGGCACGGCTTAGTGGGTAGCACTGTTGCCTCTCAGCAAGAAGGTCCTGGATTTGATCCCAGGGTGGGGAGATATAGGTCCTTTCTGTGTGGAGTGGATCCAGGGTGTTACCATGTGCCTTGTGACCGTTGAAGAGCTGGGATAGGCTCCAGCACCCTCCCTGACCCTAATTAGGATAAGGGGTTGACAATGAACTGAACTGAAGTTACATTGTATATATTATATACATTGTGTTTAATAGCCAAATAAGATAATAACTGCAACGGCTTTGAAATGTAATAAGCTTAAAGCTGAGGAGTTTTTCAAAATTGTGTTTTTTTTTTTTTTATTGTTCAACCTATCTTGTGAAGCCAGATTGAATCTACGGTTAAAATGGCTTATGCAATCTGTTAATTTAATCAAAATGTGAAAATAGAGGACAGGACAACAGCTTATCAAGATTATCAGAAATTTGTAGGATCTATTTTAAAATGCATCTGACATTAATAACAATCTGTCAAACCCAGGTAAATGTGTTATAAATAACCCAGACAGACACTAGCCATCTGTTACCACTGGCACAGCTTCATCAAAGTCTCCTCTGTGGTGATATAATGAAGATGCAGAATGACAATTTAAAATTAATTCAAAATCACAAAACTTTTCCTTATTTTGGTAACAGGGTAACTGTTAAATTTGGGGGATATATATTTATATATATATGAATAGACAGCTCATTTAACAAAATAAACTTACAGTAAAGACTATGACCAGCATATTTTAAACCGATTAGGCATAAGATGATGACCACCTTAATAAAAATGTGCTGGCACTACTTTGCTTTCAAAACAGCCCTGCAACTGGGATGCACTGTGTATTCTGACCCCTTTCAATCAGAACTAGCCATACTACAGTAGCTGCTGGATAGGTCCACAAACAAACAGTTTAACACACTTTCTTAACTTTCAAATGACATGTATTTCATATCTGTTTTAATCAAACTCATGCATTAGTTAATGCACTAAATTAAATTTATTTACCACTGACAGATATGCAAAATTCAAACCAGACTGTAGGAAAATAATGAAACAAACCAAGAAACCCAAATAATTCCAGTATAAATGCTTCCTCTAATTTGAACTCAAAAGTAATGCAATTTTAACATGGATCTTGATATGCCCATTGTAGACAGTATATTTCTGAATTTCTGTGTGGATAAATTTTAGATTAGATTATCCTCAGTTTTTTGTGTTGTTCCAATAAAAATAAAAGAAATAAACATGCAAACACAAAAGTGTTTGTAATTGCAACAATTAGTCACTGTCAGTACTATGGAAACTCATGCAGGTGTGGCTGAGCATGCCAAACTCCACAATGACAGTAATTGGAAAGAGGAATCAAAGCTGTGCCAGCCTAGACCACCGCATCCACAACAAAGAGCCATGGCAATCAAATAAGATTACTATTGCCCAGATAAATAGGGAGGGTTGTGCCAAATCAATAATTCGGACCATGATCTGCTGTAGCGACCACAAACAAGAGCAGTAAAAAAGACAAAATATAACCTATATTTGCTAATAACCTAAATAAGCAGTAAATGTAAAATTATAGACAAAAAACTTGAAAAGATCCCAAAGACAAATTTTAAAATATAATATCTGACTTTACACTTATTCTCACAATGTATTAGCCTGAATTACAATGGTCAGTAATAGCGAGTTCCCAGTTCCTGTATTTTCTTTCCTAACAGGGTCATAAGTGGTTGTAAAGCACCAGCAGTGCCGCCTGCTCCGGCCCGGGCAATCAGTGCAAACAGCACGACCTCTCTGCACCAATCACAGATAATCACTAGTTACTGCATTCTCCAACCACACACTGTAAGCCTCACAGGCAAAGACAGAGGCAAGGCCAGGACATCAGGGGTAATTACCAGTTTATTGCATAAAGCAGAACTGGATTTTTTTCCAAGGTCTGTGTTTTAGCAGAGTAAAATGACTGGGCAAGTTAAAGAGAGACAGGGATGTCTGAGAACCGGAATGTGTTGTAGGTAACATGATAATATCGTGTTTGAGTGTGCAAAATGAAAAGAGACAGAGCAGAGCAGGCTAGAGTAATTCATGTTATGTTGACTTTAAAATGGCCAAAATATCACTGTTATTAACAGTAAATTAACAGGGGAAAAAAAAACTATTTTCAACTTTCATTCTCTTTTTCTTAGGGGTCACCACAGTGGATCATTCGTCTCCATCAGGTCTTATTCAGAACATCTGCAGCCCGAGCAACCTGAATGAGTAAAGCCCTCAACTCTCTCTGCTCCAGGGGCCATGACCACTGTTGGCATAAGCTGGGGTTTGCAAAGAAAGATTTTCATTTTACTGTACAAATGACAAATTCATTCTATTCAGTGCCACCTCCCCAAGCCATAAGCAGTTCTCTGCTTGTCTTTTAAACTTTCCATTTCACTCCAACATATCCCACAAATCACTCCTGCCACTCTACATCACCCAATCCACCATGCCTGCACACTCAACAGAACTGTCCATTATTATGTGCATTCCACCTTAAGCATTTAAACTGTTCCACATATCACCTTATATCTTTGCAACTTAACCTTTCCATCACACAATCTCTGTTTTACTCCTGCTAACTTCCATTCTCCTTAATTCCAATGAATACCTTCATCTCACCTCAACCTCCTCCCTGTCTTCAGCAAACAATATTTTCCATGGAGTCCCATGCAAAGCTCCCATCAGCCTATCCGTGACCACTGCAAAGTGAGAACTGACCCATAAAAGCAGTCAATTCCACTTTAAGCATGTCCATCTTTTCTTATCCTGTTACAAAGCACAATGGTGAAAAAGTGTTCTAAAAATCACCCTACCATACACTTCTCTGCCAGTGATGATTTCCTCATACAATACCACACTCTCTCTGCCCCATACCATAAGTTTTCTCCTGAGCTACACGCACAATGCAGCTCGTTCTGGCCTTCCCTATACTTTTAAACATGATCATTAACAAAGCAAACATTGCCTCTGTGGTGCACTTTGCTGGCACAAAACCATAATGCTGCTCACAAATCCTCACCTCTTTATTCAGCCTAGCTCCCACTACTGTTTCCCAGATCAACTTTATGCCATCTTTTTTATTGTTAAAAAACAGAGCCATTATGCCTTTTTCTGCACTCTTCAAAAATCCTCCCACATTCCAAGCTGTTGTTAAACAATCTGGTTAAATACTCCACCGTCTGCTTGAACATCTGACTCTCTCACCATCTTTATAAGACGATTAAAGACCCATCTCTTTACTAAGCACTAAAGCAGAAAACTAGCCTGCACATACTATTCTTCTAATCTTTCAGGCTATCTTTAAATAAAAAAGTATGTTAGCTAACCTATTCCATACAAATATACTTTCACAGGGCTTCAGCAGATTTGTATCCAAGACTTTGTACTTTGTTTTCATTTATATCAACCCCCTTCCAGCCTTGCAACTTTGCTTCACTGTGTATTCTTAAACCTTTCTACTAAAACCAGCTTCAACTTCTTTAGCAACTTGAGTTACAGTAGCAATTCATGTGCATTACCCTGATGCTGGTTCACCACAGTTCCTTCCTTGGACAACATTTAATAGATACTGACCAGGGCAGACACCTCACAAGAGCTGCCGTTTTGGAAATCCACCTTCTAATCAAGCCATCACAATTTGGCCCTAGTCAAACTCCATCCACTAGCAGGTGCTGTGATAAAGAGATAATCAGTGCTAGCCACTTTACCCGTCAGTGCTCATAATGGTATGCCACGTGGATGTATGTGTTCATGGCCTTTTCAGTAATCTTAGCAAACTTTCCCACCATCTACTCCATTTACAACAGTCCTTTACATTATTTCTACCCTTCAACTTCCCTTCATTGACATCAGCTCCAGTCACAACGCTCTCTTTTTTGGGTATCCTCTCTATTACTTTATCTAATTCACTTCAAAAATCTTCTCTCCTCCATCTCACAACCCACAGTGGAGCATATGAACTTATGACATTTATCACCAATTCACTGCTCTGCAACTTTACAATCATCACTCAGACACTCTTTTCATCTCTACTAAATTCTTGACATACTCTTTTTTCAAAATTCCCCTTTCCCCATTTCTCCCCCCATCTACGCCATGGTAAAGCAATGGTGTGCTCTTGCACACATGCTATGCGAACCAGCTATTTCATTCACAATTTTTTTTGTATCCACAGTTGGTCTGACTGCATGTGTTTAAACTTGTGGGAGGAAACACACAGGAAATCCATGTGGACACAAGGAGAACATTCTAGCAGATTCTATACAGAAAGCAAGCTAGCCTTTAAATAATGTACA
>JAYDZG010000039.1:20446009-20457504 GCA_034509265.1 Microcambeva bendego
TCTTAATTGCTTATCCAATCAAGGTCATTGGGACACTGAGCGAGATTCTGGTCCAACGTAGGGCAGTTACACATATAGGACAATATCAACCGATAGACCACTGATTACAAAAAAGGTAAGTAGCTCAAAACACAATTTCTGCTTCATTTCACAAAAATACACACAGCTATTACACACATCCCTCACATAGCATTAAATAAATTTACCTCAGCAAGAAGCAATAAATAAATTTTAGGAACAGTAACAGTTTTATTTATACAAATGAAATCAATTAAGTTGATTGATTTTTTTTGTATTATCTTTATTTTGACTGCTTTACAATTTCTGTGTC
This sequence comes from Microcambeva bendego, assembly GCA_034509265.1. Taxonomy (NCBI): domain Eukaryota; kingdom Metazoa; phylum Chordata; class Actinopteri; order Siluriformes; family Trichomycteridae; genus Microcambeva; species Microcambeva bendego. Next base: position 20,446,341 of record JAYDZG010000039.1, read on the forward strand.
TTTGTATTGGGGCAACTTGGGCTAAATGAGCAGTAATTTCACAATAAGACCATGGGTTTGATCCCAAGGTAGGCCTATTCCTTTCTGAGGAGAGTTAGCATGTTCTTCCTGTGTCTGAATGGGTTTTTTCTTGGTTTCATCTCAGTCCAAAAACAATCAGCCAGGTTAATTGGAGACTCTAAATTACTCTACAGGTTAAAGTGTGTGTGTGGCCTGCAATGAACTGGTGCCCCCATCCGTGGTGTTTCGATGTGCCTTATGCCCATTGAAAAGCTAGGAAAGACTCCAATGACCCTGATTGGATAAACATTTCATAAAGTGAGCCTTTGTGAACCAAATTGATTGACTTTAGCATTTATTATATGTAGTTTCATGGGAACAGGTTTCCCCTACATCCTTGAGGAGGTAAAATACCTTGAAACTTCTTTAACACTCCAACCCACTCCCACAACCATCTGACACTGAGTAGAGGTACCACTGAAAATCTAGTTACATTTTCAGGGCCAGTGTTTCTGGGTGACCAAAGTGTGTAAAAAAAGGCAACTGGTGTCCAGAGCTCTTCAAAACAGGGATTTAGAATGACACTTGAACAAATGAATTTAGTGGAGTTTAGAGGTTAATGGAGTTCAACTTTAAGTTTATCAGATTGGAACTGTGCTGTTGATACATGAGCTTCAAGTCTTCAGAACTGTGTCAGAAGTCCCATTTTTGTGCGCAAAAAATGAGGAAAACTGTAATCCTCCTTTTGAAACGTGTTTTTAAACTAGTGTAAGATTGAGAGGAATGCTAAGTACTCTACTCTGGCACACAAGCATGCAGATGTCAGACTGACTGCTATGTCGCATAGCGACAGGGGGATACAGAGCATCAGAGTGTACTGGAATAGAAATTCAAGCATAAAAACAAAGCAAGGATGACTGATCAAGATATTGCACTCTGCGGTATGATGAAAGTATCCTAAAGAGGAAAATATAGTTATCCTAGGCTTGTAAACTGCCTGAAGGTTGCTGGGAGTCTTATACTGCACTGGTGGAGGATGGTGTCAGGGCTTTAAAACATCTTTTACACTATGAAAATTTGCTTACACGAAATTTTCATTAATATTATATTTTGCATTACATAATCTTTTATTAATAGAAATGTACATTGCGTACTAGAATTCGTAGATTCTGTCTTCTCGGCTATTTCAGTTAACCTTCAGACGTTTAGATGGGGCACTAAATCAAGTTCATGTCTGCGTCCCATGCGCTATTCAGTAAATGGTATCCATATCCTTGCCCCTTTTGTTCATCTATCTCTGCTGACCTCTTGGCCAGCAGGATCATCACTCTATGTCATAGTGACTAATGAACATTGATAGCCTTCCAGGAGGACAGTGGGTAATCCCTGAAGCATGCTGTGAAGACAGGAATCAATAGACACTGCTTAATAACTGTCCATCCTTTTAACCACTCGAGCTGATGACTGACTGGTCGATTCAGCAGCCCACACAATTTCTTCTCAAATTTTACTCGTAGAATGACATGGGTGATCTATTTCATTGATTCTGCGAACAATTTAAATAAGTTTTTTTTTTGAGTATTTGTGCATCTAAAACAAAGCTATGTTTAAAATTCTGAAGCTTATTCTTGAATGATTCTTAACCCTTTTGGCTTGTAATTGGACTTAATGTACATTTTGAGCGAATGAGCCTTGCTCAAGCTCCAACAGCAACATGGACGTGGTGGGGATTGGATCAGCCAGCTTCTGATTATTAGCCCGGTGCCTTAAACTATGTGTATTTTGTTTTGCAATTAGCAAGACATAACCCATTGTGTAGACATTTTGCTCTATACAGTGAATCCCTGCTTATTCACGATTCAGGATTTGTGGATTTACTCATTAGCAGATTTTTCCTTGGAACCTAACTAAATTAATTGGTGGAAATCCTCTGTATATTCATGAAATTCACTAATATCCTATGCATTAATTTACTACTTTTGTAACATAAATATTAATGTAAATTCAGCTAAAATGTACACTACTTATACCAGAAAATGAAAGTGAACACTTACATGAATGACGATACTAAACGCACACAAATGTTTTCGATAGTCCCTAGAAAGGTCACCTACACATTTGCCAAAAGAAGGGTGCTTCATAGTAATTGAATTTTGCAATTTCTAAGCTGTCACTCCGCTTACACTTAAGGATCAGCTATTGATTGGTGAAAGTGGAGGTGGAACAAAGCATTGCAGTAGCGAATGGTGTTTTTGGCTGCATATCTGGGGTTTAAATGATGAAAATGGGCATTTATAGGCATTTTTGGGACTGCTCTTACAAGGCCAACACTGTGCAAAGACATAAGAGGCAGATGCTTTAGTTTTGTCAGTGATTGATCACTTCATGTGCACTCTAAATCAAAGAATTAAGAACAGTAACGAACAAAAAGTTTCTTGTTTACTACTCTATTGAGGCATTTCCTCCCCTTTTCATCCAAGTCATTGCAGTCTCCAATCGCCAGGGTCTTTACAGTGTCACATTCTTCTTCTTGTTGTTTGTTTTGGTCCGGTCGTTTCCCAGACTAGTGTAAAGTTTTGAATCCCAGCACTTGAGTGCTAGCAAAGTATACCACTTTATATATACCAAAGTATATACGGATGACTTAATAGGACAGAAAAAAAAATATCGGGCTGAACTGTCATCTTATCACAAACTAACCAACAGGTGACTATCCTTGTACATATGAGTGTGTAATCCCTACCATATGAGCTGTCCTGTTTGCTGTCATTAGGTGAGGTGGTGGGGTATGATGATGATAAATGAAATTATTAGTGTTTATTCAACACACACACACCTCTGTCATCATGAAAATCTCTACACTTACACAATATGGCCAAAAGTATGTGGACATCTGACCATGAGCTATTTCTGCACTTCTATTTCTAAAAATGCTCCATCCATTGCTTTTCACCAGATTTTGGAGTGCAAATGTAACAATTTCTGCCTCTTAAATTAAGAGCAGTTGTGGACAACAAAGCCGCCTGGCTGGTTACCAGAGTTCCAGTATGGGGCTGTCACAACATTGTGAACACCAGTGGAGTATTGTACCACGTAGACCTTAGCTGGACAGTCAGGCAGAAACAGAGAACTGCCAAAATGTTGGTAAGGTGGCCTTATTTCAGATATTTTGTAATTGTTTAATTCACCTGTTAGCAATGCATATAGCTAAAACTTCTTAAAACTAGAAGGGATGTCCACCACTTTTTACAGTACGGTACACACATTTTAGACCGGAATTAAAAAGGTTCTGCAAAGAAAGATGAGTTAATTAACCGGAATTCTCTTATTAACAAAACAGCAAAGTCAGTGAACTAAAGAAAATCTAAATATTTGTTGTGACCACGCATTGCCTTCAAAACAACATTTTCTAGATACACTTGCACATTAAGGGACTTTGTAGGTTTATAGTCAGGAGTATGATTAACCAATACCAAACGGGTGATCATTTTCATATGCAGGTTGAACCCCAGTCATTAACTGTAACAGAAACAGCTGTGTAGGAGGTCTTAAACTGGGTGAGGAATGGCCAAAATCTGCTGCAATAAAGGTTACAAATAAAAACATGTCTGTGTATTTTGTTTGTAACAGACAATATTGTTGCAAAATCTGAAGCTGCCAGTTCCCCTCCTCACTAAAGTACTAGCTGGCTGGTGGCTCACCTTAACTCTGATCTCTGACTCACTGAAAAATCTTGTATTTGCTATGCTGTGCATTTCTGAGGGTTCTCTTGTTTTTCTAGCCTTTCAGGTTTCTGTTTCACAGTTTATTGATTGGTTTTCTGTTTTGGTTTTGTTTACTTTGGATTTTGGCCTGACTACCCGGTACCGATTCCGTTTGATTATTCTTGTGTATCAATACACCTGCACTTGACTCCACTACCTGGTCTGACAACTGTCAAATTGAACACAAATATTCAAAAGACTGACTGACATTGTACGTGTTTATAACAGTATTATTTAAACGATCGTTACTTTACGCTCGTTTGTGAATGTTGCATTGGCCCTCTTACTTTGAGAACATTTTGCAATGCACACACCAAGAATAAAAATGCAGAATGAAAAATTAAGAGTTAGTATAGTATGTCACGTGACGATATCTGAAGCCACTGGAATTATTTTTATGTATATCATTATAACTGCCTACGCGCCTCTTGACTAGTTCACCCACCCTTTTATGTCTAATAGCCATTAATAACCAGGCAGCTCCAAGTTTAGCTAAGCCACCCATTAAGAACCAATCAGTCAATGTTTAGTCATGCCACCCACAGGCTCTGATGCATGTAAAGTCCTTGCTTTTCCACCCTTCTGCTCCCAGAAAAAAATGTACAGAGAGACTATGCACTGTAGTGACCAAACTATGAACGATGACAAACAAACCCACACAGTTCAGTAAATGTGAACAATTTATACTATGATTTAATTGGTGTAATGTATTGACATAAGCAGGTTAGATTTAAGTAATTCTATAACGGATAACTGAAAATAACCCTTTCCTGTGAAAGTGTGAGTGCAAGTAGTGATTATTAAAATTAATATTCATACATGCAGTAACCAGAGGGCTTTCTATAGTAGTGCTCATATACACAGAGACTGATTAGTATTAGACTAATAACCACAGCAATGTGAGTGCTAGAAACATAGGTTTATATTCAACAATTTGCTGTCTGTCAGAAGTTTTAGATCCTATCTGGGCCAAGCAAATGCCCTTCTCAACCTGTCAATCATGGAACACATGAAAGTGCCACCATCATTTTTTTCACCCTAGACCGGTTATTCTTATACATTACTACTTGTGGGCAGCCTACGAGCTTTAAGTCACTGCTACAGCTTAGCCAGACTGAAAGGCTGAGAACCACTTAATTATTGTATTTAACTATTTAATCACACCCACTACCAAAGGGTGAATTAAATCAGGCACATTGCCATGCAATTTCCATAGACAAACATTGGCAGTTTTTTTCTAAATAGCTCAGTGTCACTACACATGGCGGACGAGATTCTGTTCTTTCCAATTTTGTATGAACAATCTGAATACTAATCTCCTTTTTTAACATGACTGTGCTTCCATGAACTGGACAACAAACAGTCCATTTTAAGAACTGTATTATAAATTTACTGACTGATCGGTGGCAGCTAATAATCTACCAGAGGAATAAGACTAAAAACATAATAATAGAAAATAGTTTTGATGGACATTTTGGGGGCATTTAATAGGAATAATTTTAAACATGGTGACCTAATTACAAAAAAATAATACGCTCTTCATGAAACCCTTTTTGTTCGGGTTGTACAAAGTTCTGCTTTTGCTCTTATTAGTCATCTGTTTTACCAACTGAAAGAATATAATGCAATATAAACCTTTAGTAACTGTAGTGTAATATTTTGAAGGATATACACCCTAAATAAAGTTGGGAAAGCAAGGGAAATCTTTAATTTCTTACATTTTCTTTGACTTTTTACTTTGTGATGTTGCCATTACTTTTTAACCCAAATAAAATATGTTTTGGCACCAGTGAAATTAGTGGTTCAGGTTTTATTTAGTCCCATTCTTCCTGCAAACTTCTCAAGATGTGCAAAGGTACAGGATCACAGTTAATCCCCACTCATTCTTTATTGAGGACAATCCAGTACTCGTACCCTCTTCTTCCACAGCTATGTCTTTGTATTGTGTGCAGACCTTTGCCACATACCACGGGAACCTAGTTTTTGAACCTGTCACTTATAAGTCTGGATGGTTCTTTTTGTCTTCGGTCTAGAGAACACAGTTTTGTTTTTTGCCAAAAACAAATGGAATAGAAAATGCATCCTATTTAAAAAAACATTTCATATTTACAGTAAAACAAGTAATAAGACAAATATGTAATATGTGAATTCTCTTGAACCAGTTTCACAAGCAAGACTAACGGATGTAAGCATCACAAACAGAATCTGTCTGGCAATTTGAAGCATCAAAGCAAGTCTCAAAAAGCAGCACATCATGTTGCAGCCATTTTTGACACTTGACATTTCTAATAAGTTTTGCCTTTAACTATGATTTTTTTAGCCATTTCCATATTTAGGAGTCACCACAGTGGATCATTTCAGTCCGGATAACCGATTTCAAATTATGTTTCATGCTGGATCCCAAAGAAAGAAAATGATCCACATATAGTAAAGGCCCTGGGTGTACCTGTAGAGAGCTGAAGGAACAGTTTGCACATTTAAAGGCACACTGACTACACTACCTCGACAGTACAGAAAGAGGAAGATATCACAGTCTAGTGCAAAAATCCTTGAGGAAGGTGGTTAAAACTCAAGACCTGCACAGTAAGCCACATCCTAAACGCTAAAAGTCTCCATGCTGGAACTTGCCGGAAAGACATACACCTACACTGACTCGAAAGCAGAAGAAGAGACAGCTATAATGGGAGTATCACCACAAACACATCACAGAAGTTTTGGAATTCTATTCTGTGGAGCAATGGGACTTTGGATCAGCTGTGTGTCTGGAAGAAGAAGAATGTAGCACATGTTAAAAAACCTACACTAAAGCAAGACGGTGGCTAGACAATGAAAACCTTAAAATTCAATCAAGTATCGGGAAATCTTTAGTGAAAACATCATGTCATGTGACACTGGGTTTTCCTGGCCATACCTCAATGTTCACCAAATTTTGATTTCAGAAAATGTCCTGAGGGATAGTAAACCCCCACAGAAAATTATTGTTTGGATTTGAAGAAAGTGGTTGCAAATCCCATTGCCAGGAACTGGTAACTGGTCATGCATCACAACATATTGTAGTATAGCCTACTTAAACTACAGTAAGGTTTACTATTAAAAAACTTCTATAAATCACTTTGGATTAAAGAATCTGGTAAATACTGTGGTTGAAAAATATAATGCTGATACTGCAGGAGTAATTAAGTTACATTTTCGCAAATCAAACTGACTTGACTCGATGGGCTTAACTGTATTAGTTTGGCTGTTTTATTGTGAACAGCTTAAAGTTTATTAATCTAATTTGCAATGGCTGGGTAAATATTTTTGACTGCAACTGTAACAGTTGACACGGCATTGGGCACATTTTGTGGGAGCCTCAGCATGAGGGGGCTGATGGTGATCAGGCTCACTAAAACTTTATCTTTTAAATTTACATCCATGACTATACTTGAGTAGCCTAATGGGTAGAGATTCATGCTAAAAAAAAATGTGCAGACTTTGAATCGAAGCTCTGCAATGCAGCCACTTGGGCTTTTGAGCAAGGCTCTTAACCCAGTCTTCTCCAGGGGTGGTGTACAATGACAGACACTGCACTCTGACCCCTTCTTCTATACAAGCTGAAATCAACAAATAAAGAATTCAGATTTGTATGAGTACATTTCTATAAAAAATAAAGGCATTCTATTTTAATCAACCTCAATTAAACTTTACTTATGTAGGCATTTGGTCTGTTTTAAAAGTACCAGAAGGCATTTGTAAAGAACATTTTTTGAGCACTATACTGCTTGAGTATTGCCTTGTCTAAGAACCACTGAGTTGAAATGACAGTGGAAAGAATTTCTTTCAGCGCAGTCTCACTTTCAAACCCCCTAAACCCACCCAAGAAGCTGGAAGACCTTGCATTGTTCATCAGTATTCTTGTGGCTGCTACACACACAACACAAGCTCAGCTGCGGGATCTAACACTGTTCATTTGTATTCGAGTGATAGGTTGAGTGGCGTTCAGCAAAGACCGCCCTTCTACCTCTCTGTGCCATCAGCTCACCCCTCCCTAAACACCACACTCCATGCATGCAAGGTGGCAGGTCTCTTCTTCAATCCCCCACAGACGAAATCACTCAGGACAATTCACAGGCATCTTATTTGCCTGTCTCTGTGCCAAATTTGGACAACACAAATAGCAGCTCTTTTTACCAGGTAATTGTGTCAGCGGTATAATTGTATCTTAACAAAAGGCAGAATGACAGGCTGTTAATGTAATGAATGAATCTGTTGGCTTCTCCAAGGATTAGCTCCTCTGGGACTGGATCAGAAATGTATGTAGAAATGAGAGTTGGAACACTTAATTTTTCTTTCATTTTGTGTATGTCAAGCCTGTCTTCATTTTATCTAAGCTTGTGCTTTTTACCTGTAACTGTGCCATTTTTCACAAAAAAATGAGTTCTAAAATCTCATCTCTTATAGGCGCAGACAAAAATGACTTATCTATAATGCAGTAAAACAAACCATCTAAATGATTGCAACCCACTCTTTTACCATAGTGTAACTAAGATTTCAAACAGCCTTCTCGATAGTGTGTATATAGGATGATGTAAATGCTGCCTATATAGACAGTTCCCTAGGTTTTCCATCACATCATCCAGTTTGCTGTAGACACAATATCCATATAATTGTTCACTATTACTATTTTACTACATCTCATAAAAGTTGGGTGAAAAGTTTTTGACTAGTTGCAATTATTGTGGTGCATGTATATTTTTCTGAGTATTTCCAGAATTTTGATCATTAATACAAAGCATGCAAAAGTAATAGAAACAAAGTAACAAAACACCAGCAACCTACAATCGGATCGTGCAAATGTGAGAACACAATTAGACAGACTACTTTGGGAGAGATGTGCAAAGTCCCCCGTTTGTTTAATTTTATGGTTGGTTTGTCACAAATGACCAAAGTGGTTCCAGTCCCAAAAAGGGATGTTGCACTACCACTCTTTTCCAAGGTCAAAACCCCAGAAGACTTAGCAAGTTCCCAGAAAACAATTTAATGCAACCATTTCACATCAGGACAGCACGGTGGCTTAGCTGGTAGCATTGTCGCCTCCCGGCAAAAAGGTCCTGGGTTCGATCCCTGTGATCTCGGTCGTTTCTGTGAGAAGTTTGCATGCTTTCTGCATGTCCGTGGGGGTTTTCTCCACGTAGTCCGGTTTCCTACCACAGTCCAAACACATGCTAGATGGGATGGACTGGCGCCCCGTCCAGATTGTTACCATGTGCCTTGCGCCAAATGAAGAGCTAGGATAGGCTCCAGCACCCCTGGCGGACTCCAATTAGGATAAGGGGTAAAAGAAAATTTACTGAACGGAACTGAAAAATTCACATCAGCATAAAATTGGACTAAGTCTTCAAGTCATCACAACTCTAGAAAAAAGAAGTGTGCAAAAAAGGAGCTGGCAGGAATGAACGGGAGAGGCCGAAACATACCTGGAGCACATCAGCGCTCATGACAGATTACACACAACTCAAGCCTCTGTGCCCTATCTGCTGGCCAAAACAGGACATCACTCCTAAGAAAGATCAACTTTGAAATGACTGCCATCACATTACAGAGATAATTAAAGAGTATTACAGTAAACTCTCGTTAATTCGCTGTTCAGGATTTGTCGAATAATTTGTGATTTTTTCCTTGGAACAGAACTACAATAATTTCCTTAAAAACCTTCACATTTTTATGTAATTGTCATGGCAATATATCTTTTGTCATGTTTTTAATGCTAAATTGTTCAGAACAATATAAATTATTAATTTTATAACAAATATTAATGTAAATTCCGCTAAATGTCCCCTACTTACACCAGAAAATTAAAGTAAACACGCTTGCATGAATTGTAGTACCCACATATTGGTGTAACATGGGTACAGTGATACGAGCCGGTCAATGGTAGGTGGTGTAATAATGTAATGGGGATTGTTAGTGTTTTTAACTGAAAAGAAAAACAAAACGGAGTCCTCAAAAACAGCATCCTACAGGTTATCGTTTACAAAAATTGCTTTATTTAACTGTGGGCACAGGACAACAACACAGAGATTAAAAAATAGAAAGCTACACTTGCTTGTGTGCATTCACTCTGCTAATATGCAGTTGCTCTACACAACGGAACAAGTTGAGTCTTGTATATACTAGTTAACATTATATTAAATTTCTATTATATTTATATTAAAAATTGTATGTGTAAAATGAAATACTGTACACTTTATAGGTGTAAGGGTACATTTCCAAATGTAATTGTGTTTTAAAGCAATACTAAACAACCATTTTGAAGTGCCCATATAAAGGTAACCTACTTATTTACCAAAGAAGATGTACTTCAGAGTATTTGAACTCTTCTAAGCAGTCACTTCTCTGCTCCTGGATCAGCCACTGATTGGTTAATAACACCTTGTTGCTCCATAATCGATTCTATTGGACAAAGTGTCAGTTGCCGGGCACAAACCACTGCAGTAGAGACTAAACTGTGTTTTTGGCTGCATATTTGGGGTTTAAATTATAAAAATGGGCATTTCTAGGCATTTATGGACCACATCCACTATTCACAGTGCTACCCATCATGCCACTGTGCCATCCAAGATGTAACTGGTATGTCAAAATGATTTCATATATGAGCAAGCTCAAATCCAGAGCAAAACAGAATGCAATTCATCTCAAGATAGTCAATTATGTGTCAAACAAATCAACTCTATTTGCAAAAACTAAAGAAATATTTATACAGCAACTGAAACAATTTTGAAAGCATGAATATTGCAATATTTATGACCAAATACTGGCTACTGGCACAATGTATAAGTATTAAGTATTTTATTATATTCAGATTAGTAGGCTTTACATTGTCATGCAATACAAAAAAGTTTCTTTACAGACTGGACAAACAGGAATCATTAAAAATGCATAGAGAATTACATAATGCATAAACAGCATAGTGTCAGTCAAAATGCATTTTATAAGATAAATAGAAACACAGTTATGCTGGATAAATCCAGAATGTTTTACATATAAAGCCTCACAAATTTGTGGTTCAGGGTTTGTAGACTTAGTCCTTCAAACTATAACAACTTATAGTTCATGATAACCACTAAAATCCTCCTCATTTTTTGTGGTTTTATCATGACATTTAATGCTTAACTATTAATATAAATTGCCAATTTTGTAACATAAATATTAGCATAAAATCAGCTAAATTTACCCTACTTACACCAAAGAAAATGTGATTGCATGAATGAAAGTACATACATATAGGTGTATCATCAGTACAGTGATATGAGCATGTCTAGGATTAGTGGTGAACTAATGTAATGTACCGTAAATTCCGGCCTATAAACCGCACCTGAGTATAAGCCGCACGCTCTAATTTTAGAAAGAAAATCAATTTT
>JAYDZG010000039.1:20507141-20524641 GCA_034509265.1 Microcambeva bendego
TGACATCCATTATAAAATGTGGTGTGTTCATTTGACCCAACGGTTTCAAAGAAATAGATTAAAATAATATTTTACAATATTTTACACTATGCATATGCATTATTAATATTATTGTAATGTGATTGCTTATTTCTTATTGCTTAGACATGAATGAGCTATGTTTCAACTGTCCCTACTCATTAACCATGATAAAAAGGTAGCATTCAGGAATTCATCGGATAAATACGCCCTGTCTAATCAGAGTTTAATTACTCATTGCTGACTGGGATCTCTGGCAATAATTTGTGTGTCAGAATCCACTGAATCCTTCTCAAAGGCAGAACATGCCTAGTTTACATGAGAAAGGTGTGTAACTGCAGGTTTGGTTTAACTTAATCTGCCAGCAAGCAGGTTAGCTTCAGACCATTAGTTGTTATAGTAACTGACACTGACTGTTATTTAAAACTCAAGATTTTCCATTACAGAAACATTTTCACTGCTTAACCTGCTTTGTGGAATATCCCTCAGATCTCTATATTTGTTATGTTGAACCTGAAGCTCAGTTCTAATTAAAGACCCATTGGCAAATGCCAGCTACAAACTAAACTTCAATTCTGCTTATTGGTTCTTTAGTGTAATAACACTTTATAATTGTAAGCAAAGTATACCGATTTGCCAGCACATACTATGTACTTCCAGGACCTACTTGTGCTTTATGCAATACATCAACATGAAAGCCTCCTTCAGCTAGTGTGCATGGCTAACCTTGAGACCGAGTGGCTTTATATTCTAAAACAAAACAACAACTCACTGTGTCACCTTATATACAGTCATAGCTAATCATTTCGCCACAATACATCTCCCAAGAGCAATTTCAAGTGTTTATTTGCACTGGAATGAAAAAGAAAAATCAAATACCATTCCATACATAGATTTTAATCACATGATGGTCTTTCATTTTCTACCTTTATGTATGTATGTATGTATGTATGTATGGGAAACCAGGAACTCTCAGTACTGACTACCTGTGACAAATGACATTTAAAATAGTTGGATAATATCAGCCAACAAGTCTTTATTTTTGGAAGGAAGTTGTAAACATTTTATTTGGAATATTTACAAATGAATATTAGTTTGGTTCTTTCTATGTCATTTTACTACATATGGTGTTTTTATTTAATTAAAAGGATTTTAATGTCATGTTTTACACTTTTACACTCATCATGAATCTTGTGTAACCAGTAATTACTAGCCCGGCCATCAATGTGACCAGAGTCATGGAAAATTTTGCATCTACTGTTTACCTCACATGCATGCCATGGAGGAAGGAAGGAAACCAGAATTCAAAGAGAGAACCCCCACATACACATGCAAACTCCACAGAAAGGTCTCAAACCCTTGAACTTGGAAATCAAACTTAGCTTCTCACTGAGGCGACAGTGCTACTAACTGAGCCGTTGAGCCACTGCATTTGGGCTTTGAAAAAACACACTAAATAATTTACCATGCAGTGTGATTACTGTGGTATTAAAATGTTATTTTAAAAGGTTTACAATTGAAGTATGTATGATTTAACTTTTTTATAAACATGTATTTTGTGATAAAAGGTCTGTGTTTATTTATCTATGTAAAGGCATCTTCTGGCTTTAAGTCAATAACTACATTCTCATGTTTTTTTATAACTTTGAACTTCGCCTCTTTATAATCCTTGTATAACATTTCATTAGAGCCTTTAATACAACTTTGAAATATACGGCTCTTAAGTCACAGTCCTTTTTGTTCTACTTTTGACAAAAATGCCAGTTTATGTATATTCACAGGGGATGTTGCTAAATTACAAGATACCCAAGATAAAGAAATGAGCAGTTTTAGGTAGCTTTAGGACACAGGTTTATTATGTTGGTAATGATGAAAATAGATTATCATTAAATTCCAACGCATTGCTGTGCCTGCATTGAAAACGATGGTGATTTTTACTGATGGACAGTTAAATTGAAGAGAGAATTATTGAAAAAAAAACTGAAACACTGAGCCAACCATTGGCTGTCAGACTGAATTGACATTCTAGACCAGCTGTAAAAAAAAAAAAAAAAGTTCTCTAACTGGTGGTTCAGATCAGCAAATGAGCTCAGAATCATAGCAAGCAACAACACTATTTAAAAGTGCTCACACGTTTTTCCTTCACTTCTGTTTTTTAACTTACTAATTTTCATATTTTGCCAGTGTTAGCTTTATTTTCAAAAATAAGTGGATAGTAAGACTTTAAATTCTAATCAGATCATTCACAGATGAAAAATAACACTAGCTCAGCTACTTTACGCAAACAATACCACAATACTCAAAAGTAAAATATAACTTATACTTCCTATATCAGTAATGGTTCTTCCACAGATCTTATCGCCAAAGTGATGCGTGTGCGTGTGTGCGTGTGCGTGTGCGTGTTGGGGAGAGAGAGAGAGAGAGAGCGCGAAACTCTAGGCCCATCATTGTTCTTGTGGCCAATCAGCCCAGTGCTGGAATTCAAAGTTGATCAATAGTCGCATCTTTGTGACCTCTTCTCTCATCATAACATCATGGCCAGCTTTGTTTTGCTTTACTTGGCCAGAGTATTTTATATTTGGTGGAGAGCTGGGCACTAAATAGCTGGGCCTCATAGAATGCACTTGTTTTGACACACAGACCCTTAGTGTCAGCTCACACACTGCTCACGGTTTAATGGTAGGTGTTGGCTGATTGCTGATGCTTTGAATCTTTCCAGCCGTTCTAAGCAATTCACAGCGTGTGTGTGTGGTTCACCTGAGTAATCTCAACCCCTTTTTTCACAGGATGTGCTGCCTATGGAACTGTGTACTGCAACACTGCATTAGTATGTAGATCTGTAGTCTTCGGGCCGCACTCACATGTAGAAGGGCACCATTACTGATGCACAGGCAACACTTGTGTATGCTCCGATGAGTATCCATACAGATCTGATGATTGTTCTTATCTGTCACAATGTCTGCATGGCCAGCTGGATGAAATCTGTGTTTATGTTTGAGCTGAAATATTATAGCAGGTAGTAAGGACACACAAAAGTCAAAGACTTTGAATTCAAAGAAAATAAAAAAATGATACATCAGATCCGGATAGCTTATACAGTTACTGACTTAAGAGCAATGGAAATAAAGAGAAACAACACATGCTTAAGATAAAATAAATCAATGGTCGATGAGCGTGCAGCCATCAGAGCTGGTTATTAAAAGCATGGATGATTCTTATTGGAAAAGTGTCAGCAGTGCCTAGTTTTTATCTTCTCAGCTTCGGCATATGTGCTTTTCTCAATTCCCATTCCCTTAATTATTCCTTTTTCTAAGTCTTGCTCCATAATTTTGTGTATGAGTGTCTCACCATGTTGTTTTTATTTATTGTTTTTAGGGCACTGGAATCACACAGCTGTAAATTGCACAAGCCAACTACTACTACAGTGATTCAGAGTTTAAATCTTCAGCGATTCAGGTGTCTGAGATTTGGCTTTGTCTGAGAGAAGTGGGGCTGGTCGAAGCATGCTATAAAATGGCATCCTGTTCAGGGTGTGTTACTGCATGGCACCTACTGATTCTGAAAAAAACAGGCAGTAGTAAAACATGAAAACGAAATGAAAGATTATTATTCATCATGGCTGAGCCTCGCACATTCCATCAGATTGAAAGATTGAATTTTGTAAAGTGGAATGGAAACAAGACTCTGGGCATTTAATTTGATTTAACCTTTACCTTGCTGACAAAAGTACAAAATTAAAGCAGGTCATGCACCAAAACATTAAATTTTTTTGTAAATATGAATACACCACAATATAACATTAAAAGGGCAGTTGAAGCTCAGTGGATACAATAAAGGGCTAGTAATGGAGGGTTAGTGATTTAAGGCCTATTAATGACAGGTTGTTACTATTTGGTTTTTTAACCCTCAGTAATTTGGACTCAACTGTCACTTTAAATACATAAATGTTACAATTTTAGCCAATAGAATGAATGAACCAATTAATTATTTGCTTTTAAATAAGGCCCAATAACATTGAGCATCATAAAAAAAATCATGTTTAAATCTAAAATCATGTCTTTTAATAGCTACCACAAATAATATTGTAATAAAATTCAGGGTAGTGCTGTATGAGAAGATGGTGCTGTGTGAGAAACCATCCAGCTACTGTGGTAAATATAAACTATGTATAACATACAGTAATTGAGATGCTAATGCAATACAATCGTAATAAATTTAAATTCCACCTGAAAATACAGCGGTACTATGAAAACTCAGTCAAATCAAAATCTTTGAACTGAACAACGTTCATTGATGAATCTTAATATTAAACTATTAACAGTTTTCCTTTAAACAACATTTTTCTAATGCTCAGAATAATCTGCTTTTTCAAAAAAAAAATTATTTTGAACTAACAATGAACAGCCGAATTGCTCAGCACTTGGCCTGAGCAGTGTGGAATAGTGACCAAATTCTGGAAAATCCTTGGAAAAAATATCTTGAAAGTTAACTCAACCCCTCGAGTGGTTTCAAAGCACTACTGTATATACTAAAATGTGGGTTTCAAATAGAAAAAAAACCAACATAATTACCTAACTCAAATGAAGTACTATCATTAACATCAACAAACTCGAAGTCGATTTCGAAGTCATCTGAACAATCTACATTGATTACATTTACCAGAAAATAAAGTCTTGGTGTTTCAATGAGACAAACAGTATATCTAAATTCTGCCGATATAATTTGGAATCTGAGCTTGTCTTCACTGTGATGTGCTACTCTGTTTGCACATCCTCCTACTCCACCCAAGAGGATCACATTATCAGGCCAAGAGATTATTGTTATTCAGGTCGTGGTGTATTTTACTGCCAAAATTGCATGTCTAAACAAATAACACAACCTATTGAAATTCATATCTGATTCTGGCCTAGTTTGGGTTCATATACATTTATATAGTTTGGTGGGGGAAAAGAGGATTTCTTTCACTGGGATTTTAGATATTATCTTATAAGTAACTACATGCTGGGCAGTTTTTCTTTTTTCTTTAACCCACACTGTGCAGCGAAAATAAGGGGCGATACCTGAAACAGGCTATCTATATAATAAATTTGCCCATGTAATCAGTCATTTGTTTGCAGCATCTGCCAGTAGCTTTAGAACGTAATGGAGTAAAGTATCTGATTTACGAGATGTTTAAGTTAGCAAGGCCTTAGAATTTGTATTTTAAATGGCATTGTATGGACATTTTAGATCACTGTTTCTCAAACTTTTCTGGGTCTCGACCCCCTTTTTCAGTGGCTAAGCCAACACAGCTACATTAGGTTGCATTGTCTGTAAATCCAACTTCTTGGGTAAATCCAGTATGGGCCAGTGGTAGCCTAGCGAATACAGCTTTGGGCCATCAACCAAAGATTGGCGGTTTAAATCCAATGCAACCACTGTTGGGTCCAAAAGACAATTATATGACAGTTCAAACTAACAGAACTAATAGTATTATCCACTGGTGTTAATTCCCATAGCAGTGTGTGCTATTTAAATTTACAAGCAATCTTTTGTTCTTATTTTAAGTAACTTAAAAATTAACAAAATCTGGCACAATATACAGCGGTTACACAACTTTTGGAGGATCATTGAATAAATAAGCATTCATGTCATATTACAAGCTACTTTTTATGAATGTTATGGAGATGTCACCTACGTGACTATTTTATATATGCATATATCTCTGCATATTTTTTTTGACTCCTTGCCTATTTATCCTGATACTAACAAACAAATTTTGAGTTTTTTTTTTATCTAATAAATCCCACCCACTAACAGTTTCTGTGATGAAGTGATAATCAGTATTGTTCACGTTTCCTGTCAGGGGTCATAATTTTCTACCTGGTGGGTAAATGTGTAGTTCTTTTCATTTTTACAAAATTTTATCTGAAAGACAAATTGCAGTTTTGTTATTTTTTGTGTTTTCTTTTATTTGCACAAAAAGTAAAAAAAAATATGCAGAGATGCCAATAATTGTGGCACATGTAGTTTGATTTAAAATAATTATTTAAAAATAAGGGATTTTCCTTCCCTCTGAATAAATACAATTAATTTCTTAGAACGAGATTAAGCTAATTTACACAGAGTGAATTTTCATAATCTTTTTACTTATCGTTTGGTGCCAATACCTGTTGAGGGACTGATATGTTTTGCAATTTTTGGAATAAAAAAAAACTCATGTGAGTGAACACTGCAAAACTAATGACTGCTGAGCCTCCCTGCTTTCTCTCAGTAGATGTTTAAGCCTGACTGCTCAGTTGCGTCTCAGTGGAAAGCAAACGCTGAAATTGCTTGGCAGGCATGCAGGATAACCAACAAAGCAGCATGCATTTAGAGTACAGCTGGCAAATGCAAGCCTGTGCCATAGCCTATGCGATATTCGTGTGCATGTAGGATTGTTGATAAGAGGCCAGCCCTATTCGTGACCACTTTTGATGAGCTAATAATGCTGATGGTGGTAAATTAGATGCCTGATCGTGAGGAGCTTGCAACTCCATGTTAACTCTTACTGCATACACTGCTTCTGCGCATCAACAGTGGCTTACAAAAGTATTCCTACCCCTTGAACTTTCTCACATTTTATCACCTTACAACTACAAACTTGAATGTATTTTATTGAGATTTCAAGGTATAAACCAACACAAAGTAGCACATAATTGGGAAGTGGAACAGAAATGATACATGGTTTTCAAAATTTTAATTGAATAAAAATCTGAAAAGTATTCAGCCCCCCTTTATTTAGCAAGCCTTCTGGGGTATGTTGCTACCAGCTTTGTGCATCTAGAGATTTTTGCCCATTCTTCTTTGCAAAATAGCTCAAGCCAGGTTGGATGGAGCAACAATTTACCACAGATGCTTAATGGGATTTAGGTCAGGACTTTGACTGGAATGGTTTAGATAAATATTCATGTGTTGGAATGGCCCATTGTAGCTGGCTGTATGATTAGGCTCATTGTCTTGCTTGAAGGTGAATCTTCTTCCAAGTCTCAAGTCTTTTGCCGCAGGATTTCTTCCAGGATTGCCCTGGGTTTAGATTTGTGTGATTCCAACTTGTAGTTGCCCTGATTCTTCCACCTGAGCTGTGGATTTCTGCAGCACCTCCAGCTCTGCTTGCTCGATCTGTCAGTTTGGATTGACGGCCATCTTAGGAAGGGTTGCAGTTGTAGAATACTTTTTTCATTTTTGGATGATGTATTTACAACTTTATCTCTGACCTGTCTGTTAAATTCCTTGGTCTTCATGATGTTTGTTCACTAGTGTTCTCTAACAAACCACTGAGGCCTTCACAGAACAGGTGTATTTATACTGAGACTAAATTACACACAGCTGGACTATATTAACGTATTAAGCGACTTCTGAAGGCAATTGATTGTACTGGATTTTATTTAGGGTTAACAGAAAAAGGAGGCTGAATACTTTTGCATGTCACACTTTTCAGATTTTTGTTTGATTAAAATTTAGAAAATCATGTATCATTTTTCATTCCAGAATTATGTGCTACGCTAACTACTATGTGAGTGGATGGATGAAGCCATGAAGTCTGTTAACTAGCTGCAAAATTCACATTCCATCAAGTATGAGAGAAATTACATTTGTTCACAAATAGGCAGTTGACAAATTAAATTGATTTAATCCCAATTTTGGATAAGGATGGTGGGGGGACATAATCTAAGTATAAAAAGGTTAATTCCGGCACAGACTGCAGAAGCTTCTGTCCCAAAGATTGCTTAATCACTGGAATTCTGTACTTTTATCAGTAGAATTGAAAATTGTGATCAACAATGAACATTTAATTAGCGTAATGTACTAATTTACACAACAGGTAGTTAAGAAGCGTTCCAGCCGTGCTGATATTTCATGATAACAGCACGGCTTTTTCACACCAACTGTATCACGCCACTGATACATAGTGAGTGACTCGTTGCTACAGTAACAGCAAAGTTTATACTCACACTTCTGGTTCTTTTCTGTTTATGCTTACACAAAGCATTTCTTTTTTTTGTAAAAAAACTGTATAAAGGCAACAGAACACTTGAGATTATGTGTTAATGCGAATAACATCACAGTTTGATGATCTACGGCATTAGACTCATGCCTGCGACCAAATCAAAGCTGCGACACACTACCTCATGTTATATTGCTTTGGTAAAATTATTCAGTTGTTTGCACAGTGGTCCCTTGACTTACGAATTAAATTTGTTCTGAAATACTGTTCTTAAGTGCAGCATCTTTTTCAATTTAACATAACTACGCTTTCTCTGCACCTTCTCTGGGAGTATTATAATGTTAAATTTAACAAAATGTAAGGGGGGAAAAGAACACACTATCCACTGCCCTCACTGTAATTGGGTGTGCTCCAAAATCTAGTGAGCTGCCTTGCTGTCCCGCTGCCTACATAGTCAGCTACCCAAGTACAAAGGAGGTTTTCTTTTAAATTGTGGCAGATTGAACACCTACTATTCTAACACAGTATCATGGCATTCAAACCAATGGGATGAGGTGACACGAAGTGCTAGAATGTCAGATAACGTCTCCTTCCATGTAATGAATATGGTTAATTTGTTACTGACTAAGCTTAAATTTGCAAATAAATACTCTAAGTCCACCTTTCTACAAATTAAAATCTAACGATTGGGATTAAATTCAAATAAAAATAAATTACAATGAGAAGTAGCAAAAAGGATGATCAGAAAGTACTGGAAATAAGTATGGTATAAAGATATTACTCCTAAAAACTTTCACTATTTTAATTAGGGGAACTGATAAAAATAAAAATTCTTGAAATTGTAAACAAATGTAAAAAATTGATTGTAAATACATTAATATGTCATTGGTGAAAAATATCAGAGAATGTATTGTGAAACCATTTACACACATCTGCAATCAGTCCCTTCAAACAGGTATATTTCCTAAAAAAATAAATACAGCTAAAGTTATTCCAATCTATAAAAGTGGAGACAATTTTCCATTTATAGATCGGTTTCATTTCTTTCCCAATCCTCAAACATTTTAGAAAAAATATTTGTCTACAGGCTTGAACACTTCATAGATAAGCACATTTTACTGATTGATCATCAGTATGGCTTTAGAGCAAATAAGCCCATCTCGATGCCAGTTATACAACTAATAGAAGAGGTGATAGCTAGGGCCATAGACAAGAAGTAGCAGGAATGTTTATAGATCTAAAAATCATCAGCTATATTGTATCAGAGAATCCACACATGGATCAAAAGCTACCTTGAAAATGGTAACCAATATGTGCAAAAAAGTAAAATCAAGTCGGATTTATCGAAGGTCACGTATTGGATTCCACAAGGTTAAGTGATTGTACATAAATTGTTTATTCTGTAGTTTTTTTTTTTGCTAATTCTTGCATAATTCAGGACATGAGCTGTTGCTGTAATCATCTGATTCTTATGATACATGCTACATTTTACACAGGAAACAGATGACATGTACATAATTATACAAATTCTGTAATAGCATAATATTAAAAACATTTGGACTGTAGATATGACCTAAATGAAGTTAATATGTATTTTTGCACAACAAGATGCTTAATGACAGGTCCCTGCACTTTAATGTAGAAGCAGATCAGCTGATGCTTTGTTCACCTTCTGAAGCAACCAGAGGTGAGATTAATCAGGCTGGACAACAAACAGCCCGAGGAACCCCAGAGCAAGCTTCTGTAACACTCTGATGTAGCTGCTCTTTTTCTCTCTCCATCCCTTTGATTTTCTTCTCTGTAGCCCTGACTAATTCTCTCTATTTATCTTTCTAACCTTACCTGCTCATTCATAACCCTGTTCTATTCTCTATCTCTCATATAAAAAGATTTATGGTGTATAGTTTAACCACCCTGGATTGAACCACGCATAGCATTTTTTCTTCTTTCACAAAGGTCACAAGGTTGCTGTAATAAAGGGATTTATACAGGTGATTGCACTCTACTGTCCTTTCCTTCAGGTCACCCCTGTAAGGGCTCTTCATATATATGGAAACTGATTCGAACACCGACTGCACGAGCAGCTAATAAATTTAGAGGCAGTGACCGTCCCAAGACACTATGGTCATTGTTGTTAAGCTTTACTCATTTTTAACTCGAACTCCTATTGTTCTTTTAACACAGACAATTACATGCTAAAGAATATATTTAGAGAACTGAATTGAGTAGCCAGCCATGCTAGAAAAAACTTTTTTTTTTTTTACCAAGAATGCAGGATGTGCTAGAAACTTTTGCGATGAAAAATGGGAGAAGATTCCTCAAGAGAAGCATCTATGGAAATTGCTTAAGAGAGGTCATCAAGTTAAATTATGCTATCAAAATGTCCTAAAGGTATGAATAAATATTCTGTTTACAGAGATGTCTAGCTGTGTGTTATTCTACTCACTGAGGTAAGATGCATAAGAATATTTCTTATTGGGTCCGGGATGAACACCGGATTTCTTCGGGTCTTTATCAAACGACTGTAATTGAATAAAGCAAAGTGATTTATCACACTAGTACTGAGATACAAAAGAAAGAAAGGAAGGAATGAGAGAAGGAAGCCACAGGGCAGATAACATTTATCACGTAGAGCAGGACAAAAAGTCAGTAGAGACAAAAGTCTGAGAAAAGATGATGAGCAGGTAATGTTGAGAGGCCTGTAACAAAAAGAACACATGGAGCAACGAAGGCGGCAAAGAAAAGCAAAACTACGAAAAAAGGCTTAGCACAAAATGTCCCAACGAAGAACTCTGCTATAACAGAACCTAAGTAAAATGTCAAACAGATGAGAGATGACAGCCAAAGGCAGCCCAAAGGACAGCTTCTTCACTACACCCATATGAGCAGTGGCATCAATCAACACAAGGTTTTCTACTATTCTCAATAAATCTCCTTCACATAAAGATCAGCGTCAAGTAAAATGCCACTTTTACTTTCAAACCCTAATTTACGAGTCCCCAGTGGACCATGTTTTCATGTTAACAGGCCCTCTATGTAGTCATGACTTACAAAAACACACAGCACTGCCAACTGGAAATAAATTACTAGGACAAACATGTAATAAATATAGCTTATTGTTGTGAAGATCATGATTATTTTATTAATCCATGTACACTACTGGTATCTGGTAATTAAGAAATGCAGGGTTAGCATTTAGATGCATTCTGTAAGCAATCAGGTTTGCAGGAAGGGGGTTGGGCTGCTGGAACCTGTCCTACCTTTTCAATGGCTGCAATTGCCACTCTGACACTAACAAATATAAATATACATGGGTACTAAATGACAATTTGTGCTTTTTTTTTTTAAATGGCTCTCAAGAAACAGTGTCTTAAATACAGCATATCCTGATAACTTGTTTATATAGTGGATCAAACATCGTGCGTCACCAACACTACCTGATGCTCCTCGCTGAGCTGTCGAACTAAAAGTGTTGATGTATCTTGCAGGGCGTCAGAATTTAATGAGCGTACACACAAGGGACATATGGGATAAATAATAACAGACAACTGATTATACAGGTTTAATTATTTGCTTGCGAGGCATTTAGCAAGCATTATCACCACAAATGACACTACAGCATCTGAAGGAAAATGTTATTTTATGATTAATCTCCCAGGTGTCTGCTTCATTGTCTCTTTAATGTTGCTGCCCTCTTCTCACCTCTCCTTAATATCAGCGTTACATCACAGATGAAACACCACACAGCACTTGTATTGATTCTGCTTCTTCAATAATGCAGTGCATCTCAACTAGATAATTGAAAATCTGAGCATGTGCTTTCATGGCTGGAAGATAACAGTCTCACAGTGTAGTTGTTGAAGCAATCACTCAGTGTCTGCATGTGTTATGGATAAGTTCCATGCTGCAGAATAAACATTTAGATGACATCCTTCACACTGGAACAACAGAGAACTTCCTGGGTGGAAATTCATGTGATATACTGCAAAAACAAAGTTTATGGGAAAAGCGCTCATATGTATTTTGAACATGCCTTTTTTTTATTACCTTACTGTCGCGCTCTTTTGCCTCTTTACCATTTATCAAAGTAGCACTCGGGATTCACATAATCAAAATGCTAAGTATACAAATGTGTCGATTCATGAATACCCACAAACTGGGAAGATACCTTCTGAGGCATTACAAAATATTACCAAAGTAAAATTATTGCAGGAGATTACAGTTTGTTTACTTGTTTTAGAACCTTCAGTTACATTCATGACAGAAATAGAAGTTAAGATTCATCAGTACACTTGTGGGGTGTTCACTTCAGTGGTCAGTAGCTTTCAAAATGGCCCAAAGGAAAAGCAGTGGAAAACCAGGGTCATGGGTAGCCATGGTTCACTGATGCACATGGTCTGATCCTACAGACAAGCTGCTGAAACTCAGTCTGCTGAAGAAATGAATGTATTCTGATACATTTCAGAATCAGCATAGTTCATGGTTTCAGGGCTGTTTTGGCAGCAAAAAGGGGACCAACATGATTGTGGTCAAAATGTTATGCCTGATTGGCATTTGGAACTATTCTCGAATAAGTGAATTTGAATGAGCCCCTGTGAAAGGTTATTATAATCACATTTTTTATGGATGTATTCATTCCCACGAATAGGACGTCCAACAAGTTTATGTGAAGTTGTCAGCTGAATTTTTTCTGTAAAATCATCCCACTTCTCTAGCTAAAATTCATTTGATGATTGTAATCAGATTTTAAGTTCCTAAGCTTTAGCTGTCACTTTGATGTCAAATCTGAATTGCAAACTCTGACTTTTAATTAGCTTTTATGACTCACTTGTTTCATCAGGTTATTTAAAATTTAAAGTTTAAAGAAATTGTCTGTAATGATGTCAAGCTGGACTTAATTTTTTTTGAGCAAGTACACTATCAGTCAAGTCTTCTGTGAAATACCTACATAAAACTACCATGTGAGCAACACTTTAAATAGGGTATTTTGTTAAGTAACCTTTAAAATTCATTGTGTGACATCCTCAAGTGTCTGCTTTTAAACGTTGAATACTTTAGACACATTTAAAGTGACCCATTATGAAAATTCCTTCATATTGTGATCCAGTGTAATGATTTTAGGAGTAATTTATGCTTTTTGATTTTTTACTAAAAATATTTAAGTAGGAGTAGAATACTACTAGTAATAGTATTGAATAATCTCCCTTGAAAACTCCTGATTTTAGATATGTAGCATCTATAATTTATGATAGTTAACATTACTTAATTGTGCATTGTCCTCATATTCAGCCGACCTTTCATCAGACTAAAATTTCACACTAAGGAAAAATAGTGTTCGCACATGTTTCACTGCACAGATTGGGTTAAAATGTGGAGAATGGATTCCACTGCACAGCGATAGTATTCTAAATTAAATGCGATTGCAATGGGCAGATCTCTAGTTTGTCAATAAATGTGAGGAAATTATTGAATAACCAATGTGCTTCATAAAATTGTAAAATGTAAGAAATCTGGAGATCTCAGTGAGTTATCAGAAAGAGCACAATCAATTCATTTGCAATTTTGCATATGATTGCAAGGTTGTATATTAAAAATGCATCTGTAAGTTTGTTAAAGCACAAGGGATGCAGTTTCTGAGTTACATCAGAACAGTATTAAGCAAAGAGAAGAGAGCTGATAAAGTCAAATGTGTGTTGTGACAGTATTTCAATCATGTGAAATAAAAGGCACAGTTAATATATAGTGACATCAGTCCCAAAAAAAAACTTTTGATTGTGAATTTTGGCATTTCCACCATTTCTGTCATACTGTACCTTCCATTTCACCTTTCATTATAAACACCCCTGTCATGCTGTCCGCATTAATGTGTTCAATTAACCTTTGCTAACACAATACAAGGGAAGCATTATTTCAGTTACATGCATCTTCACAGCAGGACATCTGATTTAAGTGTTTGTGTGTAGAAAATCTCCTCATGTTTCAAAGCAGGGGGTGATGCAACGGGCAGTGATGTGATTTATACATTTATAATAGAAAATTTCCTCTATATTTCAGAAGAGCAGGACTTGCTGTTTTACCTACATTCAACTTTCTTTAACATGTTAACTGGATAGCTAGGGTGGCTTAAGAACTTGCTCATTTTGGAGGAAGAGTGTCTTATCTTTATTTAACTTTGAAATACCAAGCCTTATTCTGCTGACTCCTGTTGACTTCCTCGTTTCTCTCTGGAGACACGTTCTGGCTGTACTGATACCTTGGCTGATCAAAGTTTGCAGCTAATTAAACAGTAGGAAGTGTAGTGAGGCCAGGCAGACCTGCTGCTACAAGAAGACATTTTAAGTTAGATAATAAGTGTGTGTATGGCATTTTCTCTGTATCCAAGTGTGTCAAGGGTTTTGCAATATGTATTTGTATTGAGCTTAGATGAGCTATTTAAGGTTAAAGATGAAATCACAACATTTATCAACTGTTCACACCATCACACTAACAGAAGATTACAATTAGGAGTGTTAATTTTAATAAAAATGGCATTGAAATCCATTTCTCTCTTACTATTTGCTAGTTTTGCCAACTTGCTATGTTTAAAATATTTTAAACATGGCATTCAGCTACAACTAAAGCTTAAGTTCATTTAAAGTTTTTTTTATTAAATTGGAACACTTTGTAAAATGCATACAAACATGAATGTTATTTCTCTTGAATTTTCAAGGTCATACCTAGGACCCTTATCACCCCACAAGGGCTGCAGTTTTGTAGATGCAATTTGGCCCTTGTCAAGCATACTTAGTTTTATACTTGCCCCATTTTTCACTGACAACACATTAACTCTTGGGATTAAATATTAAAACTGTCCAATATATCCCTTCAACTAACAGGTGATGTGATGAAATGATAAGTTATTCAACTTTGTTTTTTAGTGCATCTCAAGAAATTTGCCAACATTAAACAGGATGTGATTTTGAAAATACGTTACATTTCAAACGAAAAATAACCAAATTGTAGAATTTGGTCATTTGTAATGCAACAATTTGATAAAGTGAATTCAATTTAGCATCATATCTATAACAGATCAAAATAAAATTACAATCAGCTGCAGTTTTCAGGGGAACATTCCTCACTTCTAATACATTTAAATAGGAATTATGCTAAATAGTAACAAGTTTTTGTGCTTGTTTTTTTTACATGAGGGCAAAATTTACCCATGGGCCACATCATATAAAAATGACTGATCTTACCACTACAATCAAAATGCAACCATTGCTATGAAATGTTACTTTCAAACAGGTGTCAGTAGAGCACTCTCCTTGACATTACATGAATGGAGCAGGGGTACAAAGTGGCATGGAGGCATCAGGCTTCAATCTATCTAATTGTTTCCATGCTTTGGCTATCCTGTAATAGAGAATGAACTGGACGCACATCAGGGCACTTGCCAAGAATAGAAAGAGGGGAGAGAAGTGAAAATTAAGGTTGTTTGAAGGTAATGTGAATGCAATGTGACATGTAATAGAAAATTAAATAAAATTCACAAAATAAAAAATCCAGTGCAGCACTGGTGCGAGAATGTACAGACCGAGAAGGAAGGATCAATTATTTACAGTGAAATCCATTATCATTGAAAGTATAAGAGATATAAGGCACAAAAAGCTACAACATGACATGATCATGAAATTAAGTAGACAGGAAACATTTATCAGTGCTAGAAATTCGGTATACAGGTTTTGATTTCTTGTACCTTTTTCATATACCAGCTCACTATTTAGCTGGTAGCAATACAATGCCAATTTTATGAGCAGTTTCTTCAAAATTGCGAACAAAATCAAAATGGGGATGAGAAAAAGACCAAATAGTCAACAGAAGAACCTGCTAAAGGAATGAGCTGTGTTGGCAGTTTGGAACAAACAAATATTTTGTTTGGAAACTTGCAGACCCTTTTCTCCAAACTGACTAACAGTATAGTTACAGTATTCAGTTAGAGCAATTGAATGTTAAGGGCGTTGCTCAATGGTCCAACAACAGAAACCTGGCAGCAGTGGTTTAAACAAGCACACCAATTACTAGACCACTTTCACAAAGATACAACTTGCCCATATAGAATTGTTTCAGCACTTTCACTGTTAGCAGCGCTTGAAGCAAGTTTCAAATCAGCAACTCACTGAACCAAGAAGCAGTTCTTTAGCATTTCTCTACACTCCACATATACAAATAAATGACTGCTCAATAGAAAGCTTAAGATTAATCAAAACAGTAGATTAAAGGTATGCATTATGGGGCAAAAAAAACAGTGGCTATTCCAACATTTTAAGCAATTTTGAAGTAAAGGAATTGCAAGTCCATGATTTTCCAAAACAGTGTTCAGTTATACAGAGGAGTTTACCATTGGGTAATATCGCTGAAAATGTGTCAATGCATTTTTTAAGTTGTGCAGTCTTAGTGAGCATTTCTTTTGGTCCATGTATTGCGGTTTCTGAATGTATATAAACTGCCATAGTTTTACTAGTTAGACACATTAGATACTCAAACAAGGCACCCAGGTGGAACAATGGGATTTTTCATTAGCACCAGCACCAAGATTCCCAGGTTTAAAACTCTGCATTGTCTCTGGTCGGTTGGGCATCACCCTGGCCACTAGAATGCACAAAACATGGAGGGTTGTGTCAAGAAGGGCAACTGACAAAAAAAAAAATATGCCAAATCAATAATGTGGACCATTACCCACTGTGGTGAGTCCAAATGATTTACAAGACAAGTGGTTTTAGTTTAATACAGTTGCAAAATGTGTTTTATGTATTTAATGTTTACAAAACTAGAAAATTACATTTTATGTATGATGTTTTAATAACCGGCAAGGCTTAACATTCTTTATAAAGATCTCTTCCATTCATAACTGGGAGGGAGGATATTGGATTGGCCTGATCCAGACTCCATTCCAGCCTTACACCAAGTGCCATAGTAGCAGGGCCAGGATATAGTAGTCACCCAAACTAAAAACCTTTATATTAATTCTCAGCAGTTTAAATATATAGTTGCAGATTAGACATTTTAACACAATCAAGGTGGGCGCAGAAGGCAGGTGATGTTTCATAAACAGTGGAGGCAGATTGTTGCAGATAATTCATGGCTGAAGCTAAAACGGGTTACTACGGTGCAAATCCATCTAAAGATGCCCTCATAAATATTCATACCCCACAATCCTCCTCTGTAATGCTCTTTGACAGAGACGCTTATTAAATTCTCATATACTTTAAAACCACAGTGACATTCAGGCAGATAAAGTTCCCAATAACCTTGTTAGCTTATGTAAATAACAAGCCAGCCAGCACATCTTTAACAAACAGTTTTAAACACAGCTCACTTGCCTCTATGCTGATTGGCTGTTTAGTCACACATGGGTTCAAGCAAAAGGTTATAAAGGCGGTTTCCTTCTTAAAAAGCAAATGGTGCAATTGTTTAGAAATCATTTAAGACCAATTACCAGAATTACCAAGCGTGTTTTGTTGTAGAAAAACAGGAGTT
>JAYDZG010000039.1:20525893-20540719 GCA_034509265.1 Microcambeva bendego
GTGTGTATATATATATATATATATATATATATATATATATATATATATATATACACACATATATATATATATATCATTTAGAGCTGATTAGTGTGTTCAAATAACCTGACTTAAGGTTGATAATTATGCCAGCCCATGTCAGATGACAGCAAGGTGGCTCACTAGGTTTTTGAACCAGTCCACTGTTCTCAGTCAAATATTTGAAAGAAATGTTACCCAGAAAAAGACCACTCCCATTGGGATGGTGGTGTTTTATTGTATTTTTAAGGTATATTGTAAATGAAGCATTACCATTTAAAACTAATTTAGATTCCCATTTAGAAGGATCTAACAGTTCCGGATACAACTTTTAATTTGATGCCGGAAAATGGCTAATTAAACTTTACTGACCAACAGCATGTAGTTTTATTTAAATGCTGTTTTTTATTGCCTGTGCACAAATCTGCAGCTATTAAGCCACATTACATTACTGTGAGGGAATAATAAAGAAAGAACGGTCAAATCACAAAAAGCTATGTTTGTAATACAAATCTAAAATATTTCTAAACACAGTCATTTCAAACTTATTGCACCTTTTTGAAGAATGAAAAATTGGCATGGTGTTTTCTTCAGCAGTACAGATATAGTGCCATACAAAAACACTAATATACAGAACCAAACACTGCACCCTGTAAATAAATTACACACCAATTATCACAATCAAAGGGATTACTGTAGATGAATGAAAGGCTAAAATAAAAACCTTCAACTGTTCTTTGTTATACATAATTTTAATTGAAAAATGATAGTCCTCAATGTAGTGTATTTCTTAAACATTTATTATAATAGTATTTTATTGTATATATTACTCCATGACTGCTATTTAGTACTGTACTAACAGGATGTAAGTGTGTGTGCACTTACTGACCAAATATTGCACAAGTAGTTTATCCCCCCCCCACCCAGAGATATTTGTGGGGAGAAGTGTTTAAATAGTAAAAGATCCATGTGAACCTACAGTGTACCTACTTGGGGAAACTCAAGGCAAGATGTGTGTTTTTCAATTTTTAACTATACTCAACATGTTTATTTTCAACTGTGAAGAGCAAGCTCAAAACCTGCTGCATTACACATGGATACCATTTGAATACCAGACAGCTTCAGACTTCACTTCTACCTTGTCTGCTTAGCTACATGACTTATTAATGAATTAATTTTGTATGATTTTGTAGTAAAGTTGTCATTCACATCAGTAAAAAAAGAAAAAAATGTAAAATGTTGGATAAACTGTACATAAAGCAAGTCTTTAAAAACACATGGTCAGTATAGTTTAGGCTGTTAATTGTGTTTGTAAATTAAGTGAATCCTTTAGGTTAATTTTTCAGTGAATCTTAGCACTTTTGTTAATTTCAATTTCACATATTTGGATGTTTTGAATTCAGTTCTAATAATGTTGGGCTCTAAAGGTTTTTGCGCTCATTCTCCATTTCAAGTTTAATCTGATCTTCCTATAAAATAAGCTCTTGGAGAAAAAAAATTACCCATGTAATTTACATATTTTATCACAATCATAATTAAACATTTCAAAATAAAGTTTTGCATTTACTAATTTATAAAATATATAAATACAATTTAATAAATCAGCCAAAACTTTCATGCCAGTCTGAAGCCATACAAAATGTGTATGACCCAGTCAGAGATGAAGTCACCTCAGCATTAATGTCCATGTGGCTGTACTTTAAAGTAACGGCTGTAAAAACAGGATCTTTGTAAACTATTAAAGCCTTCACATTTATGTCCTCTTCGTTTTGTCTTCAGAAGCATGACATTTAAAGTGTCTCTTAATGTTTTCAAAAGTCAAATACATTTAATTTGCTCAGAATACCTTAATCTTACACAAGCTTTCCTTTTTACCTTGTCATGTGGCCTTTTTTCTTTTATTGCTTTCCTTTCCCCATAAAACCCAGTATTAGAAGGTTAACTGTGTCAGACACTGCATTACAATGACATAGAAAGTAATATATAATTATGCTATAACTAAACAGTAATGTAGTATTTTGTCCACAGCTGCACTGTAATGCTACAGTGAATATTGCTACATTTGATAAAAGCTATAATCCATGTTACAGTACATAAACATTTGAAGCTACTGAAGGAAAGAAGCTACTGAACTGTTCATGACCGTTTTAGAATTTAATATGTCAGGATATTTTCCACTTAATTACTGGCCTGCCTGTAAGTTACTGCTATAGCACCCAAAAATGTCATGTAAGGAGCGTCCAAAAAACTCCGGATTCACTAAATTTTTTATTTGTAACTTAATGGTTAATATATTCATGGATAAACAGCATCCAAGTCCAAACTCACCATTAACATTGTTGAAATGGACCAAAAGGTTTTAAAAAAAAAAACTCCAGAAAGATTCCAATTAAATAAAAAAAAAATAAAAAAAATAAAAAGTTCCAGTTGGTGCCCCTACATTTCACTGCCAAAAAACAATGACATTAACTACAGTGACTCCAGATAATTATTCACCATCTAAATACCCTTGGTATTGGCTCAACATACTTTGGACTAACCTCACACACTTGTGGGTGTAGTTGACTTTTCATTTGTTTATCTCTCATTACTTACCGGGGGGTATAGAGTGTTAAAAGCAATTGTCTTTATTGCCAACATGGTCAAATATCCATTTAATTTGAGGGTGCAAGCATAGATTTAGGCTACAATAAACAGACCTCCATAGTCCAGAATTATGCAAATCAATTACCCACTAGAGAGAGACTTTTTTTGAGACAAAATGTGAACTTGTATAAACTTTTGTGTGACAACAAATGACCTGTGACATTGCAATAGCTTTGGCCTTAATGAACAGACAACTTAATATACAGTTTGCTTAGACAAGTATGCTTTGATACCCTGAGAAACTTTGAATGGTACGTTGCAATATAAAAACACACCTTTGCACCTCTTCTAAGACAATATAAAGTACCTGTCCACCTGTGGTAAATCCAGTTGATTGGACAAGATTTGGAATAGATAGAGATAGAGTTTAACAGTTGTATACGGACACTAATTTTTTCATAATACTTTTTTAAAAAGGTATTGTTGCAATACATTGAACCAGTACATTATTTTCATTTAAGTTAGCAGCATATTTTTTTGCACACAAACTTTAAATGAAGTGCTCGCTGAGAAAAGAGTGGGTCTGACTACTCGTAATTTCTGAATGATTTTAATTTCATTAGTTTGCAAATGTAAGAATGTTATGTGCAAAGTTACAAATTACTTAGTGTTACAAACATTTAGGGAAAAGCACCTCTGCTTGGTATGAAATGTCCCAATAAGATCTAATCTCCAGCTTTTTTTGTTATAAGAGAAGCTTATGGTGTGACACGAGACTGATGTTCTGTGTCCTTGTGTTTGAAGTTGTCTTTCCTCTTGGCAATTTAACATGTTTTTCATTAAACAACTTACAAACACAGACCTCAAATAAGGTATAGCTTGAGTCTGGCTAAATAGTGATCCAGAGTAAAATAAGAAATAAACTAATGATCGAGAATCTGATCTCAGTTTTAAAAATGGCAAAGAAGAAATTAATTCTTAGATTCACCTTCTGTGCTATTTTACACACACGGAATAGTGAAAAGCCGACAGACACGAGAAGGTGTTGTGTGTTAGAATAACAGAAAAAGAGCTGTTGAAAGGAGACATAAATAATCTTGATTATAACAGTATTTTCTCAGACCTCTTTCCTTACAGATTAAAAGGTCTACGTTTACTTGTGCATCTGATTACAGAGAGAGGCAGAAAAAACAAAGCAGAAAACATGTGGAAAGAAAAAAAGGAGATAAAATTAAAGCAGAGAGGAAGAATGTTCAGTCAGTGTGGCTCCCTTAAAATGAGGACACTTAATTGAGTCAATTGTTCTCAAGCATGCTTACCTGATGGATGTTTATGCATGTCTGAGTATGTGAGAATGTGTATGTAACTGTATTGGTCTATTTCTGTATGATGTTTTTTAGTTATTTTTTTTTTTTTTTTTTTTTTACAATTGTTATCCTATTCAGGGTTATGGTTGGTCAATATTCACCTAAAATCACTACACATGGGCAGAAAGGTGTAAATATCTCCACCATACTCATATTTAATACATTACTTCCATCTTGTTTGGGATTAGAGGAAACAAAAATATACAAAACGATCCAAAACAAATGAGAAAAATGTGTTAATGTATGGGTAAAATGTGGGTAAAGTATGAACGCGTCTATAAACTTTTGGTAACTCCAGCTGAGTAACAGCAGCCAGTGCTTTTGCATTGACTTGGTTCTGGGCTATATCTTTAATAATTCCCTTTGTGCCCTCATTAAAATTCCTCTGGACACAGGCTCACATCCCAACATAGTCTCACCTCATAGGTTTAAATGGCAAGAAACATAACTTGTTAAGGTTTTGTTTTATAATAAGACTGCTTGGGGTGAGTATATGTGCTCGCATGTTATCATAAAGTAGATGTTTAAACAAACAAACAATTTATTTACATTTGGAAAATAGTTAATTTGGTTCATTTATTTTTAGAGAAAAACATTGCGTCACATTGAATGCTGGTATTCAATTGAATATCGTTTACATTTAAGATATCTTATTAGTGAGCAGCCTGGGAGTTGCATAGACAAAATTTCTTCCTATGTAGAGAGCGCACTAATTTACGAACACAGGTATGTGGCTGTTTTTAAGTAGTGTGAGAAAGTGTTCATAAGAGGTCCACTTCTATAAAGAAAATATTGTTCCAAATAACATGAGATGTTTAAAACTAAGCTCTTGGTTCAACTTGAGTTAATGTTTTGAACTTTGATTTAAAGCAGTAAGGTGAGGAATGATGTATCCAAGTCTAAAAAAAGCCCCCCTTCCTTCCCCCCATGCCCTTCTATAATGACTAAGTGCACAAGCAGATGTGGTTTCATGCCTGTCCAACGTATTGTTTCTGATCATGTATTGTCAGGAAAAAGGTCATTGTATTTGAGCATATTTTAAAAGGTACATTTTTACTGGACCAAAGCAGAAGATAATTTGCAAAGAGAGAACAGCAAGAAGTGAAAGAAATTAGAAGGAATGTTTTCTGTCACTGTCCTTCCTCTAAAATAAAATGAGACTTAATTGAATAAATTGCCGTCAGGCACACTAACCTGATGGATGTTTTCTCTCTCTGCTTCACTATTGCTTCTTTGTACATCTCAAATACAGATATCTCCATCTTGCTCACTCTCATTCCAAGATGTTGGTGTTTTCTTATCTATAAAAGAAAGCATTTAGAGTTTAATTAACTAAAAATTAGACAAGATAATCACCAGTTTGATATGATGTAGTTCTATTGGTTGGCTTAGATCAGTGTTCAGTGTTTTTTGGGGAGTAGGCTCCTGTTCCAAAGAGCTAAATGGTCCTACTGCCTCTTCATTGATATCAGCTGTGCCACAAAATATACTTCATTAAAAGTGCAATTGGCTTTTTGAAAAGTTAAATCCAAATTCCAGGTCAGAATGAGCTTTTGGCAAGTTAATCAAATACAAGATGACAAGTGAAAAGCAAGCTCCCAAAGCTTGCACAGCCTAACCAAGTGATTACCTTTTGATTAGACTGATTGAATGAAATGTTAAACTCAGACAATGAGAACAATCTACTGAGCGAAGGAAGCAGAGACTTCATTTAGAATTTTTCTACTCACTTCACTTTAAATGGAGACAGATGATTAGTTTCTACAAATGATTCAGTTCTGGTAATTGTTCTGCTAAATGGTCCAAAACAATGGCGGCTGGTATGGACTTTGATTTGTAATGCAATATCAACTAGATCAGTTGGTTAGAATTACATTTGATTGAACTGTTTAATAAGTGTGCCTTCGTCTTTTCCTATTTGGTTCAATATACTTTAAAAGTGATGCCAAAAAACCAAATGTAGACAAAGATCTCAAAGATGAATTTACTGATTCATTCACAATATGAACTATAGTTTTTAAGTAATTACACAATTGTCCTGAGGAGTTATGGTAATTTAGTTTAACTTTAAAATGGGCCTTGTTCCACTATCTAAAGTACTTTAACAGAATTTCTTCTCATGTTACCCAAGACAGTCTCATTTTGCTTGCCATTTTAAACAGAACTTAAACGAAAATTTGTTATGAAGTTTATCAGTACTTAATTTAATAATGGGCATTTAGAGGGTCACATTTACAGCACCATTTAAAGTAAATGGCTGTCCTTACTAGAAATGTTGAAAAGTAATTAAACTGGTCGAATGTAGTATACATTAGTAATTCTGTATACATTAGTAATGAGGGGAAAGTCCATATAGGACTAATCTATCTTAATCTAACTTGAACATACACTTACCACACACAACAGTCCGACCCCTGTAAAGTGAACACTTCATCTGTTAATCTAAATAATAGTTATTGCTGCACCGGTTAGTGGATAGAAAAAAAAACATTTTTTCCCTCTAAATTGCTGTTGGAACAATGGACAAGCATGATTTGAACAAGTTTGGCCAAATTGTTAAATGTCAGTCATGAACAATTGAGTATCTTTACTCATTTTGCCTGTTTTTGGAAGAGGAAGGGGGGAAACCCATACACAGGAGAACCACCACAATAAAAAGATCATTCCACCTGGGAATCAAACCCACAACCTAGTTGCTTGTAAGGCACCAAGCCACCTAAACCATTAAGACCATGCAGTTCTATTTGGATTATTTTGTAAAATGCAGTAAAAACAACTATGCATCTCAAATCTTTATTCACCTTCATACAAAGAAACAGCTTTCAATTATTTTTAATTCATTAAAAAGAAAATGTAATGAATTAAATGCCATCTTCTGCATTCTGGTGTATTTTAAACAGCAAACGTGACTTAATTCAATTAC
Organism: Microcambeva bendego; assembly: GCA_034509265.1. Lineage (NCBI taxonomy): Eukaryota > Metazoa > Chordata > Actinopteri > Siluriformes > Trichomycteridae > Microcambeva > Microcambeva bendego. Next base: position 20,532,788 of record JAYDZG010000039.1, read on the forward strand.
TATTTTAGAGACTGGCTCTCATAATTCATTCTATTAGTACATGTATTCATCAGCCTGTCACAACATGTCAGTGATACTCAACTGTATGTTTAAAAAAATGTCCATTGTGTCTGAGGGAGCAAATATTTTAAACGATCGATCAATCATGAACCCTACTGTTACTTAAAGGGAATTAGGAAACGCTTACTCCTAATATTTAAGGGTTCATTTGACCATTTAACATGACCAATAGGGTTCAGTTTGAGGGCAATTAACCAAGAATAAGGTTTTCACAAAAGCTGGACATTGTGGGATGGCAATTTGGTCAAAGTTACCTCTTCCAGTGTCGAGCAGGAAACACCTTTACTGCATATGCACTGACCGTTCGCTTCACTTAGGTGAGTTGTAGGCAACCCTGAAAACTCAGGACAATACACATTCCAATGAATGTCCCCTCTATCAATTGAGTCGAAGGGATTATTTCACAAATCAATAGAAACCGCACTAGATTAACTATTATGTTAATACGGGAGATCTAAATTAATATGCATGTAAAATGTGAAAGCTGACACCCATGGGCAAGGGTAATTTCACATCCAAGGCAAAAGGGCAGGTGCTTGAGCACCACTAGGGGTCTATCTGTGCACATGCCTGGCAGGGAATATACCTTACTCAAATGCAATTAGGGATCCCAAGCGATGAAAGGCAAATTAAATACACTCAAATGGGCAGGAAAATAGGAGAACATGCATAAATTAAATTGTTCTCTGCACCCAAGCTCATCTCAGATAGACTAAGACAAGAATGTTTAAGCTTTCATTGAAAAAAATAATTGGACATAAAGACAGCCAGATATTTCTTCTCATTAAAATGAAAAATCAGCAGAATATCATGGTCTATGAAGTGCTGGGCATGTAGCCCTTAACCCTACTTTTGGTGATCTAATACTCCTAACCAAACAAATTGGAGTACTGGTGAAGCATGTCCACACCAAGTGCTGAAGTCTGCTTTACTGGATGAGGGGTGTTCAGCAAATCCTCTTATATACCAAAGTTCAGTTCATTGTCTTTAATCCCTTATCCTAATTATCCCAGCTCTTCAACAGGTGCAAGGCACAAGGTAACACCCTGGATGGGGCACCAGACTAACACAGGTACCTACAGGACAATTCAGTGGCTCCCATCAACCTGGTAGCATGTCTTTGGACTGTGGGAGGAAACCGGAGTACTTGGAGGAAACCCACACAGACACTGAGAACAAGCAAACTTCACTCAGAAAGGACCTAGATCACACCTGTGGATCGAACCCAGGACCGTCTAGCTGTGATATAACCACTAAGCCACCCCAAATCCCATAGTTTATATAGCTATTAATAATTAGCATGCTGTAAGTGTTATGAACCAGTGCATAATGGCATTAATTACTAAATGCAGCTCCATACATCAGTGAGTGAGATTCCCATAGGAATAAATTGGAGTTTATCTCAACAGAACAGTGGAGACGACAGGGTTTTAAGTTTAGCTTACTCTACATGCTGGTGCTATGAGAACTGTCCTTTTTTCTGCAGTGTACACAGAAGGAATAAGAAAAAGAGGGGGAGAATGTGGAGGAGATTGTTTTCCCTCAGCGCACTATTTGAAGTGATGGATTGTGCCGTCAATAAACATATTTATGGTGTGAATGTGTCGGTGAAAGCAACTGTTTATTTGCAACAATTCACTTCTGACATGCTATCGTTTCTAACTGCCTCACACACATAGAAACACACACAGACATACCAAGAAAAGTAAATAAATTAAAGGCATACGTCTCAAAGGTGGAGTGATCAATATTTTTTTTATTGTTAATACAATTACAGATGTGTAAATATCTGGAGGACATAATGAAAGATAAATGTCAACATAATCTAATAAAAGCAAGCGCTTTGTTAGACTGAGAAAATAGTGCCTGCAGAAACAAAAGTCTGGGCTCAAGAAATAAACAAAACTTGGCAATGACTTCTTAACCTCATTTTGTGTTCCCCTACTGAGCCCAATGTGTTAACTGTACATATTATCAGTACTAAATGTGGGGAACCTACTAAAAGCCAAAACAATTCCTCAGTCCTCATAATATAGATGTTAATGGTTTCCCCAATAACTCATGTTCTGATGAGTGTTTAAGTATTTATTACGATCAACTGATTAAATAATTTGATATTAAAAATGCCTCTGAAAAATATGCCAATTAGTACACTATATATTCATTTGACTCACACATTCAGTTTTATTTTATATTAAATACAAACAAAAAGTATGGCTTTGGCTGCCTAGGTGGCCCAGCCAGAGTGCCAAGATACTGAATTCCCTGGTTCATATCTAATGGTTGGCTGGCAGTAACTGCTGCAGACAAAAATTGCCTACCTAGTCTGCCAGGGTGGAAAAGCATTGGACTACGTGAATGGGATCTTTAAATTTTGTGCAAGGACCCCAATTAGCAGACAGAGGGGCCAGTGCAAAAATGGAGTACCATATAGTGCATATCCATGGTCGATGAAAAATTGAGACACCAAAAATTAAAAACATTACTTTAGGGGCTCAGGTGGCACAGCGTGTTAAGTTGCTTGCACACCAGCGCAGAGGTAATAACTCCAAGATCTGCTCCCTAGGCCCTCTAGCATGTACAACCAGCAAATGCTTGCAGAAGACAATTGACCTCCAATCTGTTAGGGTGGGAAAAGATCAGAGCAAACAGAGCGGTGGGGCTGTGTAAGGATCCTGGTTGCCAACCAGAACTGTAAATTGCACAGTAAAAACATTTAGCAGATTGAATTAAAAAAAAAAAAACTTTTGGAAGAGTCTTTAAAAGCTGTAGGCTGTGAAAGGTTTGGAAACTGCTGCATTTAATGCTTTGGCCTTGCCAAAAAGCTGACAAAAGTATATCCCACCTGTCCTAACACACCTGAATAGAACCAAATGCAATTTTTGCTTCAGCAAGTTGATTTATGGCATTCAAGTCAAGTCATTGGTTACCATGGGAATATCATAAAATATCAGCTGTATCCAGAGTTTGACCATAGTGCCGAAAATAATGGAGGAAGTGAACCAAAAAGAATTTGATGTGAGTGTACTGAACAAATGACTTTGCTAAAAGAAAATACTTCTTTGTCCATAACTTTAATATGACAAAGTGTATGTAGGTGTGTGTGTGTAAAACACACACAGAGGACTTTAAATGTATTTGTTTATATTAGGATTTTAATTATGTTTTACACTTTGAAATAATCTTGTGTAAAACCAGTCATGGACAAATTTTGTAATTGTGAAATTTAATTCACTTGTATGCCACATGTTTTGTACTATGGGAAGAAACCCACATAGACACAGGAGAACATGCAATTTCCAAACACAAAGGATGCAGTTCACCCAACAGGACATTCCAACCGTGAGATGACAGGGCCATCAACCAAGCCATTGTGCTGCCCTAAATGTGTATTCAAGCTTAACCATTACTTAAGAAATATATTGTGAGCCGACAGAGTAACACCCGTAATCGCACAGTACAAGGTTTCTGAACCTGGGTTCAGCACTTCACACAAGGCAAATAGAAAATGATAATGTAGTCTAAAGCCCATTGTGATTAGATGCTTTGTCACAAACCAGCTTTTCTGCCAATACTACACCAATGTAGAGAGACTGAACTTCTCGGTTCAAACCACACTGTTGCCACTGATTGCTGGGTCCCACCCTAGCCACTAGGATGAACAAATCAATGTATTGTAATTCCACCACCAAACCTGGATCAATAAGAGGCTTGTGTCAGGAAGTGCACCCAACAGGAAAACGATGCCAAATCCCTAATGCAGATGATTTGCTGTCGCGACCCTTAACAGGATTTTTACAGAACACAAACATGCACATCAGAAGCTAAACTCAAGTTATTTATCTCCTGAATGAAATGATTATATTTTCTGATATTGCAGATAAAGTTTATGACAAGATGCAAATGTCAACAGGTGTTAAAGATTTAACAAGCTCATAACACTTTTCAGGATTCCATCTATTTACCCTCATTCTATTAGTGCAAACATTCCTGACTTATGTGGTCATTTGTTCCATCTTTTTAAAGCTCTGTTATGTTCCAATATACAAATCCAAGAACCGGATTTGAGGACAAACACCAAACAGGCATAACAGTATGACCACTGACCATCTTGCTCATGGCACATGTTAATGGGTGAGATATTAGCAATTAAGAGAACATGGCAAATTTTCCGAGCATCTCCTAAATGGCAGCTTTTGTGAGATGTTTCCAGTCTGCAGTGGTCAGTACATTTGAAAAATGGTCCCACAAAGGAACGGCTGTAAACCAATGACTGGGTCATCAGTGGTCAAGGCTCATTGATGCACATGGGGAACAAAGGCTGGTCCGTGTGGTCCGATACAAGAGAAGCTTCCATCACTCAAGTTGCTGACTCTGATAGAAAGGCATCAAAAAACTGTTTTTATGCAAGTGGCAGCAAATGGGGGACCAATATAATGGTCGAAATGTAGTCATAATGTTATGCCTGATAAGTGTGTACAAATAAACAAAAGCTATGCTACAAATGCAATGGGTCAAAAAAAAAAAAACAATTAAGGTCTCGTTTAAATTTGAGTTATGGCTAAAAAACTGATCCAATAATTGATCCAACTACCATGTGATTGGCTTTTCCATTTAAAATAAACTAACAATTTTAATATAATAACATGTAACCATGAACCTTTTTAAAAAAAAAAGTCATTTAAGTTAACTGCATTTACCATCAATTTGCCTTAAAATTTCCATGTGCATGAAAAAATTCCAAACTGTCAATAAGGCGCTTTCAACAGATGTGGGTATGAACCCATCCTTGCAAATCATGTATTCCCATGCTGATTATCTTCCTTGGGGCAGATGGGATCTTTTATTAAGATAATGCAATGTCACCAGGCTAGAAATGTCCGACATGGGTTGAAAGAGCATGTCCAAGATTTCCGAGGACTACCCTATCCCCTTAATTCAACAGACTTGAAACCACTTGAGCATCTGTGGGACTACCTCATGATCAACAACATACTAGGACCTTGAGTAACTCCCAGCCAGTCCAGATGTCTGTGCTGCATATAAGCCAGTAACACTGGATATTAGTTTCCATGTACAAGTATACATGAAAAATGAAGGCATTTTAAAATTGTACTTTGTATCCCAGGGCATGCAGATACAGAATCAGATACATTAACATTTTGCTCTGCAGATGACAGGAAAAGAAACAATCATAAGCCAAAAGTGCTATTTAGTGATACATGTAGTCAGAGGAATCTCACAAAGATATATTGCAAAAGCTGATAGACTATGCCCTTGTCTCACTTTTTTCTTTGTGTATTCTGTGTGACATTTTTCCAGTCAGACTCCTGGTGACCATGTGTGCACCCCTGGCTCCAGTCGTCACTCAGTGGCATGTTTCTGCACTTACTGCAGATAGAACACAGAAGCTAATTAAGCTCTGATCGGCTGGAGAATAGATGAAATGACATCCCATGAATGCTTGGCTGGCTGAGTGCTTTCGTTTATTCCCCTCAGTTGCATGACAGATCACTGCTGAAAATCCTGACATTTTTTTCCATTAAACTACCCAGTCACACACATCCATACGTTTATACCCAGAGACTGACAAATCGATTAGATGGTTACAATTCGTCAACATCTCTAAACATCAGGTGTTTTAGCTATACTGTATTACTTGTTCACTAACACACCCCACCTGGAACCTTGAGTTTGATTCTCAGCTCTTGTCATTATGTGCTCTCGTTGTCTGACTCATTAGGTTTTTAACCATCTTTCAGAAGCAACAAACCATTGAAGTGACTGCCCTAACTGCCACCAGGTTTAAATACATAGGACTATTTGTATGAGTGATTAGAAGAACAGGGTCCACCAAAAAAAACTACCATTAATTTTATGTTGCTGACATAGCACACTGTCAAGCAAATGTCACATTGTTGAGGGCCAGAGAGTAGAGCACACATCGCTCACCCTCATCTAGCACCTTTGAGCCTTGTTTACACAACCTTAGCACTGCCTCACTTGTGGACAGGTCACCACTAGATTTGCCACTCAGAAGCAATTCTGCATTCACTCAGGGGTTGAAACTTGGATCTCAATCACTATATATGAACCCATTGTAAAGTTCATAGAAATTAATTGGGAGCAGTTTCGATCCCAGAGTGGCAGAATCAAGAAAAATATATTGCATGCTAAATATCTGGACCAGTCAGCAAATTCAGAAAGCATGTTAGAATTACAGCCAAGGAATATGTAAAATTGCTAGACATAATAATAGCCCCAAACTCATGTGACATCATTCCTGCCACACAATAATAGCATTGAAAGAAAACGTCACCTTTCAACTCCGAACAGACAAATCCTGCTAGCCATGTAGCTCAATCTTTGCACGGCACATCAGTAAACAACTTTGATCAGTCACTTATTGTTGACTTGCATTTTTGTACATAGATTTGTAAATGCTCACAGGCAATTTTGTAACAGTTTGGGAGACCATGTAGATTGTTTAAGTTGGACTTTCGATTATAAGAGATCCAGCCATGTGTTAACTTGGCTTTAGACGAACTAAAATTAAGGCCTTACTATTTTGCTTTGCTAAATAAAAGGGAATCCTTGCCGTATCACTAAAATCTAGTTTTAAATTAAATGTAGCTCAATCTTACATATGCTTTTTTTAAACAAAAAAAATAAAATTCATAAAACAATGTAAAAAATAAAGTGCAGCTTTAATTTTGATATGCATATAATATATAAGTAAAATCTTTATGAATAAGGCCATATAACAAATCTACAGTATATTTAAATGCCATGTTTTGCACTCTTGGTTAGTCATGACAGGAAAATGGTATATAGTTTTTACTTTTTAAGTTTCATCAGTTCACAGCCGGGCAATTTATCATCAATTCACCTCACTTGCATGTTTTTGGACTGTGGGAAGAAAATGAACCCAGAGAAACCCACGCAGAGACAAGGAAAACATGCAAACAATATAGAAAGGTTGACTGCCCCACCTGGGGATCGAACTCAGGAACATCCCTGCTGTGAGACAGAGAATATTTATTCATTTGTGAACCAGACTTAGAATATGGCTATATCCAAAATCCCCAAACAACTGTATTCAACAGTACAGTAAATTGGTGCCCTAGTCATTATTAGTACTCAAATAATGTATTAGAACACAACATTGCCTTCAGCAAAAATGTTCATTGGCTGTCTACCTTGGTTAAAGATGTGATGAGTCTGTTTACATTCTAAAATCTAACTGATATGTAATTGTGGTACACAGGCCCACTAGCTATCTCTTTCTGCAAAGCTTCTGAAAAGCTATATAAAGTATGCATCTGTCAAGAGGCCGGAGGCAGGTTGTTGCCAGCAGGTTTGTTTATTGGGATTTTAACAACATTTTATACTTTGGTTACATTCATGACAGCGAACAGTAGTTACTCATTATACAGGATTAATCCGTTCACAAGGTTATTTTCAACACAGTCATGGACAGTTTTGTATCTCCAATTCACCTGACTTAATATAAGTCACAAAAAAGGTGCAAACCATCTAACAATCACATTTAGAGTTATATTTTAGTAGTAACCAAAGATTTGTAATAATCTGCTAATATGGTCCCAGCTGACTGTCCCTTAATCAGCCTAGTAAATTGTGATTATAAAGGCAAGTGAGACTAGACAACATCGTTGTAATCATTTATGAACTGCTAAATATTTGTTATGCTATTAAAATCTTAACATTTGTCTATTTCAACTATTCATTTTTTTAAATAAAATTTCCTTTTAGAAACTATTTAAAAAAAAAACCTAAAATGGTTTGTCCTTAGGCAGAAATGCATTAAAACTGTCCTGAAAGTCATGTAGTTAAACCAAGAAGGGCAACAAT
>JAYDZG010000039.1:20540819-20551020 GCA_034509265.1 Microcambeva bendego
TTTTTCTAACACCCCCCCCCCCCCACACACACACAAAACTGGCTGTGCCTGAAAGCATTAACCTCTCAAGCTTTTGAAACGATGCTGAGGCATTTTGGGAAATGTTGTGCCTGTAGTGAATTCATGTGGTGTGTCTTGTAGTTCTGCTCAACAATTCAGTACCACACATGTTTTAATGGCTTTCCTGTTGATTTTTTACAGCCATGATTTCAGTTGGGCTCATGTCCCATTAAATTGGGCCTAATTACACCATTGGATACAACCAGTATGAATAAAATAGTTAAAAAAAAAAAACAATTTCGTCATATTTAATCCATGCTTCTTTGCAGAGTTACGTTTTTCAGATTTTCTGACCTTTCACCTGAAATATAATGGTCCAGGAAACCTGTTCAGTGCCCGATTTAAACCTTGATGTTTCTTCATGTACGGTCTTGCAGCATATCAGAAATATACCCTCACTGAATCTAAAACAATGATTTATTATTTATATTTTTCCATGCTGAAAATGAGCAGGTAGGACAAGCTGCAATAGACTGAAAAAATAATGTGAATATATAATTTTGAAATTGTCTGTTTGTCTGTCATAAGGATGTTGAAAAAATCCTCTCTATAAAAAATCAGTTCTCTTCAAAAAGTCATTTTCTTTATGCAGTTCAAGTGCTCTTGTCATACAGCAGGTGATTGCTGGAGATGTGTCTATGTGTATTTCATTACTTTATATTTTTTAGAAGACTTAGGACATGTTAGAACATAGGACATATTTTGGACATGTTAGAAAGTCCATCTGTTAACTGTACTCTATGCAATGGGTCACTGCCTGTACTAAAATATTTCATTATGTTCTGTTTATTAGAAAATGGCACCCATTGCTGAACAGGTTGGAACTGAGGCTCACCATGAGCAAAATGGTTGGTTAAAAAAGTTCAACAATTCAAGTCTTGAATTGTGCACTTGCCACTCCTACCTCACTAGGAGCACTTGCAGACAACACCTGGAGACAACACCCCTTTGGCTGCAAAAATGTATTGCAGCCTGCAGCTGCTTTACACTATAAACCATACAAACCATCGGTGGTTTAATGGATCATCAAAATGTTGTTTTCATCAGCAAATTACCTTTACTTATTAAAATAGTGATCAGTGGTTGGGCTGTCTTTTAATTACTTAGTGATATAAACAATACTAAAGCTTTGAATCAGTCCTACCCATTTGTGGTGGTTTATTGATGTTTTCTAAGCTTCAATCATTATAGTCATGTGATGGTAAGGACTTCGATGCAAGCACCAATAAACTGATTCAGCTTACAAAAGTGAAACAAGCTTCAAAGCCCTGGTATTAAATTTGACATTCCTAGTTAGTTCTAATTAGTTTCTGTCTGTTTGTTAATGTCAAATGCCCTGTTTCTACCTGTCTTGAGTTTGTTTGCTTTTTTGTTTGTGTCTTACTTTGTGGCTTTGTTAAAATTAAATACTAATATCTCTTAATATGTGTCTGCCCCCATCTTGTACAGGCAAAGCCTTAACTGTTACACATACACTTATAATTACTTTAACAACCTCATGTAAATAGCAAATCCTATTTTGTGACTAAATTGGACAATGTATATTAAATGTTGGGCTTATGACAGTTTGTGAGTAAATAAGAATGCTAACATGTTGAAATATGAGCAGACATAAAGACAGTTCAAGATATTCACAGGCAGTATCGACCAAAGATTAAACAATGGACCAACAAAAAAGCACCAGCAAGCAACCACCAAGACAGAAAATGGCCAAATGTATTGATGCCAGAGAACTGTCCTGACCCAACAAAAGGGCAACTGTTGCCCCACTTGCAGAAAACCCTCTGAGGTTTTATTGGGTCTTTAAGGTGGAGGACCCTAATGTTTTGATTCTGACTTCTGTTGTAACATATTCCAGTACAGATAGGAATTACTTTTTTTTCACCCTTGAGTTTCAGTGAAGTATTTAATTCAAGCACTTAGTGAGTTTTATAATATTTAAAACATTTGAAAAAATGTTTAGTTGTGGTAATGTTTAAAGTGTATTCCAGGGTCATTGCAGGATTCATTTGCAGCCCTTGTTCGCAGTACTATTTTCATAACACACCCACACACACACTGTTGAACTGTATACATCCCTGACAGAAAATCATTTAAAATTGAACTGTATGAGCTTTTACAGCCACTTCTTAATGTTAATTTTGAAAATACAAATAATAAAACTTAAACTGAGAGTCATAAAATGAAAAATACATCAAACATATGTAGCACAATGGGGATTTTAGTTTAATCCCCATACACAACAGCTGGAAGGATTACCAAGTGTGAACTTGCGGTCTGCTGTGGAGCTGTCAATGTAATTACATTTCTGCTGATGATATTTTATCATACAAATATTATCAAGTCAAATTGTAATTGCCTTTCCTGTTGACTTTAAGGCACACAGTGTATTGCACTGGTTTGTGCACCATATTGGCTGGCTAGGGTGGCTCCCAGCTGACCTAATAGAATATTGTATAAAATGTATGCAGCGGTTTATAGACCCAATCAAAATGTTTTGTAGAACAACATTAGATCAACTGTAATATATATTTTAAATAGCTTGACTGAGAAAAGCAATGGAGCCACAATGGCCATGAAACTGTTGTCTTAAAATAATCCCAGTCATATGGGAGTCTGCTTTGCTATTATTGGTTAGCAGAGAGGGCACAAAGATTCAGATTACTGTGCTTGTTTTTTTCTTAATTGACATTTACCTGCTTTTAATTCACTCCAGATGGGAGTTTATTTTTAATATATCATGGTTTTATAAAAACTCAAGACACCTTGAGAGAAATCACACTGTGTGTGGTGATCTTAGGTAAATGGGAATTCTAGAAATCCTAACAGTAGCCAGGAGAATACTTTGAATGAATAAAATTTTTTCTTAGATTTAGAATACTTTTTTCATCACTGTGCAGTGAAATTTGTTCTGCGCAACACATATAAACACTATTGAACACTAGGGGTCAGTGAGCACACATGAGCACACCGGAGTGGTGGGCAGCCATAGTCATGGCACCTGGGCAGCAGTTAGAGGTTGGGTGCCTTGCTCAAGGGCACTTCAGTCGTGACCTGTCAGCTCTGGGAATCAAACCTGTAACCTGAGCACAAGCCCAATTCTCTAACCACCAGGCCACGGCTGCCTCATGATCACGTTTGTATGATTGATGTATACAAATCATACAAACACAAAATTAATTTTAACAAAAATAAATAAAGTAATAATAATGTAAACAACTGGAGTTTCATTAACTGGAGAGCTTCATTATTCAGTCTAATCTTATATATACAAGGCTACAAGCATCCAGTTGCATTTGCCAGTATATACACCCTGATAAGTTCTGAAGTGCTGACAGAGCTGACAGGTCACAGGTCACAGAACAAATTTCAACAGGTTTTTTGGTGGTCCAAATTCTGTAAAGCTGCTCTGTGACAATGTATTTTGGAAAAAGCACTACACGAATGAAATTGACTTGACTTGGCTACTGACTATAGTAAGATAAAAAATGTTTACATATTCCATTATTGTTTATCAGGTAATTAATCACTAGTAACTTAGAAAGGCATAGTGGCTCAGTGGGTTGCACTGTCACCTCACAGCTTTTATCGTTTTATTTTCTAAATACATTTAAATTTTCAGCATTTAGCAGATGCTTTTATCCAAAATGACGTGTAGTTCGCTGAACATTATGAGCAATTGAGAATTAAAGGCCTTGCTCAGGGGCCCAACAGTGGCATCTTGGCAGTCTTGGGGCTTGAACCCGGCAACGTTCTGACTACTAGTCCAGCACCTTATCCACTGAGCTATCACATGCCTGTATAATTATGCTTGTGGTAGTGTGTCATTGTGGGTTTTTTTTAAATAGTAAAGTTTAAGTGGTGGGGTTTGCTTGTACAGGTTTTAATTGAAACAAATGATTTAATCTAGTTCTTCAGTCAGCTTAGTTTCATCAAGGTAATTGTTGAAACCTGCCCATTAGCTTGTTGGACATTCACATCAAGTTATGCTGCCTCAATAACTTTCATTGTACTGTCACACACATATACAGAATGATTTGGAAAGACTGTACATCACAGTCCTAACTGAGACCATCATCAGCTCCCTGAGGAACATAAACACTTCAGAAATATGAGGTTATGCTGCAGGAACAAGGACACCACAGGCTATACGAGTGCTGCTCACAGTACAGAGATAACCACTGATGTATGAGTGTATACATCACAGTAAACTGGGCCATGCAGCGCTTTTTAAAAATAACACATTTATTTTATAGAACATTTTACTAGCATCCTTGTGGGTTAGTTCTTGTGTGTAATGGTGTAATTACATAATGCCATGATTTCGAATTAGGTAATGTTTTATGCTTAGCTTTCTTGTAATGTGGCTCAGCTGCTGAGTGAGTTCAGCACTTTGTCATTTGGGAGTCATGTCCTTGTGCTTTGCCATTTTTGCCTAGCAGAGGGAGAACTGAGGTGCAGATGATTGTTTCTGTTTCTCTAAATTGACATTTACAGTGGGGCAAAAAAAGTATTTAGTCAGCCACTGATTGTGCAAGTTCTCCTACTTAGAAATATTAGAGAGCTCTGTAATTTTCATCAAAGGTACACTTCAACTATGAGAGACAAAATGAAGGGAAAAAATGCAGGAAATTACATTGTAGGATTTTTAAAGAATTTATTTGTAAATTATGATGGAAATAAGTATTTGGTCAACTCAACAAAGGTTCAACTCAATACTTGTATCATAACCTTTGTTGGCAATGACATTTCCTGTAAGTCTTCACCAGGTTTGCACACACCTTTGCAGAAAAACAGACCAAAAGCATAATGTTTCAACCCCACGCTTTACAGTAGGTATGGGGTTCTTCTCAGCATTCGTTTTTCTCCAAACACAACGAGTTGAGTTTTCAGATGGGCCTGGAACCATGAACTGGCTTAAGCAGGGGGACACGTCTGGCACTGCAGGATTTGTTACTTTGGTCCCAGCTCTCTGCAGGTCATCCATCAGTTCCCTCCATGTAGTTCAACGGGATGAGATCTTGCGTGGGGCCCCAGTCATGCATACCACTTCAAAAGTATCAGTTTATTTTAGTTTACAGCATGTTCTCCAGCGTCTGCGTGGGTTTCATCTGAGTACTCCGGTTTCCTCCCACAGTCCAAAGACATGCTACCAGGTTGATTTGAGACACTGAATTGTCCTGTAGGTACCTGCAATGGACTGGCGTGTTTAGGGTGTTACCTTGTGCCTTGCGTCCCTTGAACAGCTGGGATAGGCTCCAGCACCCCTCCCCGACGCTAATTAGGATAAGGGATAAAAGAAAATTAACTTAACGGATGATGATTTTAGTTTAGTTTAGTGTGTGTTCGACAATTTTTTTTTCTTTAAACTAGAACTGGAATTTGAATAGAATAAAACAATGCTGCTCAATACATATATATATATATTTATATATGTCTTTCTGGCCTCATGAAAGAACTGCACTGGGGCTGGCATGATGTCCCTTTTCTAGAGCAGACCAGATATTGAAAAAATAAGGTGTAATACAATAAATTTAAGAAACTAGAATTTACATAGATTACATGAAGTTATCATTTTTACAAAAATTACAAAATTAGAAATGACAATATAAAAACACAAACAGACCTTTTTTCAGTAACAAGTTGTAGAATTGCACATTGCTCCTGTAAAGAATGAAAAATTGAGTCCCATGATTTATTGTAATGAATTATGAATTGGATGTAAAATACCATTACATCTTAGCTGTAGTCCTGTGTTTTATCCAGTGTTCCCTGGGAAAATCTTTATACTGAACATCAATTAATAAGCAAATAATAAAAGGAAAGCTTTTGTACTTTGGGACCAGCCACACATCCCCAAAATAGTCACTTTAAATTTCTATTATTAAGAAATATCCCCATAAAATTAAAAGCAAGCAAGCAAATACATACACACAGACACACACACACACAGTCTCTCAGGCAAAGGACTATGACCTGCTCAAAATGGAAAAGCGTAGAAAACTGAAAAATGCCATTTAGAAGCAATCTATCTCACAGTGGGTCTCCACGCTCACATACACAGAGGGCCAAAAAAATAATAATAAACAAGTAAACATAAGTGCTTTTCCATGGAACCAAGCTCAACTTACTGTAGCTCCTTGGGTTGTTATACATATATAGTGATTGAAAAAATAAGAGATCACTTCAAAATTATCAGTTTGATTTAGTTTACAATTTCTAAGTGTGAGTTTGACAAAATGAGCAACATTTACTCCAAGACTGTATATATACATATACAATGGCTCCAAATTCATGATACCTGATATATAAGTTTTAAGCTCATCTATGCCTTATGTCTGTGCTTCACATGCAGCTTACTCTGGATATTAGTAACCATCATACAAATAAGTATAATAACATATTTTTAATGACAATATTATTGGATGTAATTCAGTGTTTCCCTTTCAGATTGTGTCTGCTCCACTGTTCCCCTGATCAATTTAAAGCAGTTAGTAAAAATATATTTATGAATGTACACATTTAAAAATATTTAATTTCATGTATGATTCGTGTAATTATAATCAATTTAAATTATTCACCAGATCACCCAGTAAGGATGGGTCCCTGCTGAGTATGTTTTTTAAGGTTTCTTCTTGTAATTCAAAGTAGTTTTTCCCTGTCACTGATGGCCTTGGCTTGATCATCATGGGTCTTTGGTCTGTCAGTCTAGGATTCTGTTGCTACATGTCATGGTATATGATGTAGCAATGCATATGTAAGTATGCAGTTTTCACGTTTCTTAGTTTCTTAGTGTATGGCAATTTAAAGCGTCAGCTTCATCTCACAGTGACAACTCTAATACCGCTTAAGTTGCTTAAGGTAAGGTGTAAAAGATAAGGTGTAAAAAGGTACTTTTACAATGTAACACTTTTATATAAAATTTATGTTCACTGATGGTTTTACTAAGAATATTTATTTTTCACATTTTTTATCTCAAAAGCTCCCCTTTCCTTCTCCTCATTTAATAAATCCAATGTTTCTGTTTAGGTTTGTTTTTCCTCTGGTTTTAAATCTGAGACCGAATAGAGATTTGTAACCACTGTCTCACTGCAGTGGGTACAGCCATGACAGATGTGCTTCCTAACCTGCACATCCTTCCCCTTACTGCACTGAGAGCTGCTGTGTGTTCATCCACTCACCTCTGAAGAGTGTTTACTTTGTGTGCAAACACATCAGATGAAGGACTTTAATGCAGATGGTGCGTCAGTGTGGGTGACACTCATTGTGTCGTCTGTGTTGAGGATGAAAAGACTTACCTGGAACAGCTGTGGAGCTGCTGTAATAAATGTAGCTGAGAGAGATGTTGATAGGTGTATAAGTGTTCTCTGCAAGAATGGCAGGTACTCTCCTTGTAGTCTAATTCTACTTTTAGGTATGACTTTTTGTTCCTCACTTTTTATTCATTCTTAGTAAACACGCACACACTGCAGGGTTAATGGACTCGACCTCTATTTGTCATGTTCTCTTCTGTTCTACATTCTGAAGTCCTAATTTAGCACGTGTTCTACTACCTGAAGTAGGACTGGTTCGACTCACCAGATCACATTTTTAGAATGTTATTGGCATCATGGTAATGAATGTTTTTCCAAAATATAATCCCTTCAACAAATGGGGGAATAAAAGCTTTATCATAAATGTAGCTGAAACATGTTTCTTTTTTAGATTGGACACTCACTTGTATTGCTATTTTTTCAACAGATATTGTCACAAAGCAACTTTTCAATTAACAAAAAACATCAAAAAATAGAAACATAAAATTAATAATCATTATTATTTAAATAAATGCATTTGTACTGATAGGTCAGATCTGATCTAAAACAGTTTAGTATTTTTCAATCCCAAAAATATGTTCAATTATGCAAAGAAATGTAAATAAGGGATAGTCTTATATTAACACTTTTTCACTTCGTCAAGACAAAAACAGTCAACCCCTAACAGGAATAATAGGAGCATATTTTCAGAAAACCTAAATAAAACTCATGTCACAGAAAATGTAGAGCACAGAAGAGCTTGTTGAACTGGCCTACATGAATAACCACTGGCTTGTTGTTCAAGGAAGGGTGGTAGAGTGGATTCTTCATAAGAGATGTAATTACAAGCTCTGTTGACTGAGTTATGGCACCTGCACAGACACAAGGGTTAATGTGTTGATCAGGGTGTGTCTCTCTGTTCACAATGCTGTAGAGAAAATCAGCAAAAATCCAATGTCATCTTCAGATCTCAACAGTGCATGATTTTGGATTGTACAGTGAGTACCAATGTAAGAGAGCATTTGTGAAATATTTGTCTAGCTCATATTTAACTTGCCATTTCATCCCAATAGTCTTAAGTGAGTTTGAGGTCAGGACTTATGTTAAGCTACTACAGATTCTCCACACCAAACTTATCACTTCCTATATTTATCAACCTCACTTTGAGAAACCATCTTACCAAAATAACAAAGGGTCAAATCTGTAGGCACCAAGGAATATAATTGATCTCATAAAAAAGACATTCTATCTCTCACCTGTGTGTGTCATACGTTGACACTGAGAGACATTTTGGAGCCCAGAGTGAGTAAAGCATTTTAAAGCCGGAAGATGAAAAAGTTTAGCTGTACTGATTGGATTAACTTCTCCTTCACGCTTTGTGTTAGCAAGTATATACAGTGTGTGCTTGTGTCTATGTGTGTGTCTGTAGAAGTATGAAGCAATATAAATATGTAGGGCAAACGACATTCACAGTGCAGTCAAAGCAGTTTATATGCTAGGTAAATCATTTGTTACATGGTAAGTTAGGTGAAGTTGTGATGCAGCCTGCATAGCAGTCTGCATACTCCTTGACATACATCTCACTGACAACATACACTCTTCCATACCAAGATAAAATACAAAGCTTTCATTCGAAGAAATCGAATTCACAATGCCTTACCATCTCCCTCTATGCCAGTCACGTCCGACCCTAATATAGAAATGTCGGTTTTAATAGTTTCATTTGAAATGCTGTGAAATACAGCACACTCACACTCCAAATATGAGGTGAGAAAGCATACACATGTACCATGTCCTAAGACATCTCAGTTTGCATGACTAATAATTACATAAACATTCTGGGCAAAGTACCATTAAATTGTAGCTATATTTTACCCTCATGACATCAGCCACAAAAGCTTGGACAGTTAACAATCATTGAAGCATGAGTTGTAATTAAGAGATTAAAATGGGAACACTGCGAGCTATTTGAGAATGTAGATCTAAAAGCAATACTAAAAATAGTATTTCTTTAAAAAAAAAACTCATGAATATGCTATTTGAAAATCTCAAATGTCCTCCTACCCTCCTACCATTCTATAAAAGTTGGCCATCTAGCGAACTGTTAATCAAATAATTCTGAGTCTGACCTCTCTCTCTCTCTCTCCCCTCTCCTCTCCTCTCCCCTCCGCCTTTTGATAAAATGAAGTTGGGTCTTAAACCTTAACCCTTAATTCCTCACTGTATACTGCAACTGTAATGTAAGTTGCTTTAGAGAAAGGCGACTTAGTAAATGTTGTAAATGTAATGCAAAACATATAAGTACATAGTCATTAGAGTGTTTATTAACATACTAACTAAACCAGCAATCTGAGGCAAAACTGAAGATAGAAAGTTCAAATTTGTCAAAAAAGAGAAATACAAAGAGGTTCAGCCAGGCTGAATATGAGTTGTAATGTTAGAAAATTAAACAGATAAAAACAAATAAATATTACATCCCCTATGAAAACAATTACAACACTTAATACAGGAACATGTTTTAAAAAACCTATTTTATATTTCATGTAAAAATGGCCATTTGACTTCCGCAAAAATTACCAGTTATCAAAAAAGAAAATATTTAGAAGTAAATGAATCAATTACAACTCTGTTCCCAGATTTTAACAAGCCTTAAACCAATAATTTACTTTATTTACTCAAATAAAAAAATATATGCATGCCTTAAATATATTTACCATAGTAATGAATACTAATCATCTGCCTGTCTGCCTGCCTAATGATCCTTCCAACAGAAACCAGAGCAAGAAAACATGGTAGGCAAACGCTCAGGTTTAGCTTGATTCCAGAGATGTTTTTTTTTAGCACTAGGC
>JAYDZG010000039.1:20605583-20615935 GCA_034509265.1 Microcambeva bendego
TGCAGAATTTGTAATTCTAACTGGTGTGGATGTTTAACCTGCATAATTATCTTGAAAAGGCAGAAACAAACCTTATGAAAATCTGTATCATCCTGTTCCATAGCCATTACATGTGAACCAGCCACACTCCGCCGCCTCTTCACTCTCACCGGCGTGTTCTCATCTCTTGGCCTATCAGGTCTCTTAAGAGTGGGACGGCAACCAGTGGGCATGGACGGCGATCGGAACAGTCCTCGCGGCCGACAGCGAACCGGCTGGAACCGGAACACAAACTTAAATTACTCAAAGACCACCAGAGTAAAGTAACACTTCCAGGATAAATAAATGAATAAATAAATATTTCAAAAGCTGAAACCTACCGTGCCAGAATTATCCATGCTTTGGTCCGACACCAGAGGAGCCGTGAGTAAACTCGTCATTCCAATAGGAACCTCAGAGTCAGTCTGGGTGGGTTAAAAAAAAAGTATTAAAGTTTAAATCAATAAGAAAACCATAATGATCGGAGAGAAAATGTGCAAATAGCAGCTTCTCACCTCAACGTCATCTAGAACATCCAAAAAACCATCGTCATCATCGTTAGAAAAGCCAGAGAGGGACACGCGACGTAGAGTAAAGGGGCTGCTACCATCTGGAGACGCTAACTGACTGGATGGGGAAAGCTGCAAAATGAACATTTACTGGTTAGAAAAGGATGTTTGAGGCAAATTTAAGGAACCGATTAAAGTAGTTTGAAACTAGTGCTTTTCTTTTTACCATGAGAGCAGGAGCAGAGTTTGGTCGATCAGCAAAAGCTTCCTTTCCATCCCCAGCTGAACGCAGTCGACAGCGAGCTACAGGCATTGGCTTCTTGAATTCAAAACTTGTCTACATAATGTAAAGGCAAAAGGTTTAACTACCAATTCAAAATTAAGAGTAACAAGTGTACAGGTAGGCTATACTCACATCAAGCAGGTTTTCTTTGTTAGCCAAGCTGGATGCACAGGACTGACTGAATATTCCATAGCGAGGAAGATCTGAATCTTTACTCTTCAGATTGGGGCTGTGACCCAAGAATTGCAGCTGGAGAGGAAAAGTAACAGTTGAAGGATACATGTGGCTGATTATCCATGCTTTTAGAAAAGGTAACTAAATCTGTCAACACTGAACTGAAGACTGAATTTTACAAACAACTCATTAGTTGGTATATTTCATTCCATTTACTAACAAGGCTGATGGAGTGACCCTCAACTCCTCTTAGAATATAAACAGCACAAACCATGTTATTGAAAACAAACTTGGAAAAGCATTTTGTTGCCAAGATATATTTTAAATCTGTAATGCACACACCAAGTTTATATAAATAAATAAATGGTAGTTACTTATATTCATTAAAATGAACTAGGGCACTAAAGGCAAAAAGGGAAAAAAATCACATGATCCCGCTACCGCTTGGAACCATGGTTCAAAACCAAACCTGGCTGAACAGCCCAATCATTAATGCTTACCGGTAGAGAGTGTATCCTTCGAATAGGCATCCTTCTGTAGAAAGAAGGAAGAGTTCAGTCAGTGTTGGACAAAACTATTATTTTTAAATATGTTTAAAAAATTAATCATAAAATGTTTTAACACTACTCACTCAATTATTGTGGTAGAATTCTGAATGACCTCTTCAAACCTGAGAAAGAGGAATTAAGACAGTTAAATACATGAACAACAAAGTTCCATTCAATTAGACTTTGTTAAATGGAATTTCATAGTTTAATGGTACAACTCAGTTAGGTTCTCAGACTGGGCCCTCAAAGCACAAAGCCCACCTGTATGCTAAATAGCTCCTAAAAGAATAGGGTTTTGCGTTTTCTAATCAACCATATGCCCACGCGACATGAACCCCCCAGTGGAAGCCTGCTTTGTCTGGGGGCTGCAAGTAAATGATGTTCTAAAGGGGGAGGTGAAGAGTGTCTCGTCTCTTGGAGCGATTGAAAAAAAGAACTAGTGAGCTTAGCAGTAACAGAAGGGGTGGGGGTTCCATTCATTACCCCCAGCCCAAACTGCTCTATTCAACACCACCAAGAAGTGTGCCAGTCCATACGCCCAACCCCCTTTGGCAGTGCGTAAGAAGGAACAGACAACTGCATGTAAACAGCTGCTAGGCGAAAGAGAGAGATGAAAAGGTTCTTTCTCAAAACTAATGGTTAAATGGCCCAACACTTCATTCGAAAAGGGCAGCTGTTCAGACATGCGTGTTCACAAAGCCATGCTGTTGAAATTAGAACAATGTCAAACTACATTTATGTAAATAAATTGCACATAGTAAGCAACTACTTTTGTCGTTGCTGCACTGTAACATTACCACAAAATTGAAAACTGGATTATTAAACATGCTATTTTTTTTAAAAAAAGAGACAGTACCTATAAAATAAAACGATCAACGTTTACATGCCGTAGCAGACGCATAAATCAGACAAAAGGCAGGGATTAGTTTTATAATCCACAAGCCAAGCCCACACAACACCCACTCAGTGTAAATCACAATTAATTACACATTAATCTCCATCAGCTAATATCACTTACTATGCACAGAGCAGTCTTTACAAGAAATGTTACCCTTTTGATTATAGAATGTTCATTATTAATCAATATTAATATTATTAATTAATAAGAGACATATTAACCCAAAACATTCATTTAGATCAATTCATGGTTGTAATGCCATTGATACAGTTTTGAAATTGAAGCCAATAAACCATACAGAGAAAATGAACAATTACAATAAATGCCCATTTGAAATATAATTACTTTTGTTCTGCATCTGCTGGGTCCACTGGGCTGGGAGAGTCCATACCAAGTCCTGAATCAGATTGAGAGCAATTGTAAAAGACAGTTTAACATAAAGATATTGGGTTACTGAATTCAAATTTTTATTTAAAATAGCTACTAGTTAATCATTTTATTTTTGCTTAAACGGTGACGGATATCCTACCAATCCAGTGGCACACATTTTCATGTACCGTAAGCCAAATTTGTTTAAGGGGGAAAAAACTGTAGCCAAGCGATTATAATATATAATTATATATATATAATATATAATATCTATTATAATATATAATATTTACAAGGCTTTGACCCCAAAAGAAAAAAGGTGCAAACAAATTTAGTATAATGTAATTTAATAATAACAACTAATTAGTACAATGTAAAGAAAATTACCTAGTCAAATAGCAGTTAAAACATGACCAGTGTTTAACATAAAGTCAAACAAAAAACCCTGAATGAACTGACATTTAGTCAATGGAGGGGGAGTTGGGCCAAAGATTTGACTCATTCTTGCCTATAGCAACAAAACATTCCTATTTCAATATAAATCAATTTAAAAAAAATCAATAAAAAAAACTGGGTATAGTAATGCCATGTTTCCTTTTACCTGATTACCATGGTATATACCAAAATATGGTCATAATTAAAAGATGAGTGTACTTGAGTCATTAAAGTGGGCACATGCAATCCGCGTGTGATCACAAGTACTCGTTGTTTATTTGAAGTTATACTATCTTTTAAAAAATGACACGGACTTCTACAAATAAAAAAGCGTTTTAAAAACATTACGTGCAAGTAATCATGAGAGAATATAAAAATATTAGTGTATTTGCACGCCTTACCTGCATCAGAGGAAGTGTCTGAGGCGAACGAAGGAATCTTAAGAAATGGGATATTTTTCTCGGTTTTCTTTCGTTTGGGAGTCTCGCATTGTCTAAAACAAGCAAACACACGGTTAGTCATACAAACGGATACTTTTCTTTCTTTAAAGATGGTTAAAAAGGGTAGTGTGGCCCCCAGAGAGGCTAGTAGTCTGTTAGCAACAAAAAGCTAGTTAGCTGTAATTAACGTGACAAGAAAATATCAGCAAGAAAGAGAACATAATTAAGTCTAGAAGTAATCCACTTATAGTTACCCTTCCAGCACAGCAAGGTTATCCAGGTTGAGTGCCAGGTTAGTGACAGGAGACAACACAGCGCTGGATCCAGGAGAGAACGTGTTCTTTATGCATGGGGATCCGTTCATATTCAGCTCGGAAAGAGTTAATCTGGAAACCCTGGGGACCGAACCCAGGCCTGCAATCAGCTCAGCTTTAACAGGGCTGAAATTACCAATAACTTGTGGAAACTCCATGATTGCACCGTCACAATGGAATAACCGACTGGATTCAATGAAGTTTAAGCAGCAAAATAAATCACCCGGTCCTCTCGGAAAATTTGAGCCCAGTTAGCCAGCTTGCTAGCATCCAAATTCCGAAGCCTTTTTGAACAGTGCTAAAGAAAAATAAGCAGCGTGCATGACGTCGAGTAAAGAAAACTGCACAAACGTGTTTAAAGCTAAGCAAATTAATTTAGAAGTACATTCTTTAATAATGTGTCAGAGAGCTGCCGCTTCCGTGCACTCTCTCTGACCTCCCACACACTCTGCTCACAGAAAAAGAAGAACTCTTTACAGCCCCCTTATTTATGTTCAAAATAGGCAGCCTAGGAGCGGCAATCTCAAAAGCCAATCAGCAAGGGACTCACGTCTACCCTGTCCAATCAGAGCGACTTGCTTTCTTTCTGAAGCGTGTTCTTTAAAAATCGAGCCCGGACAAAATCTTGACAGACAAATCAGATGTCCAACCAAAAAGAAGAAAGAGAATGGTTGCGCCCAATCAAAAGCGGACTCTTGAGTTCGTGGGCGTGATTAAATACACTTCAGTAGAAAGAAAGCGATGACGGTGAAACATTTTCCCGCGGAACATTCAAGCGTCGGCTTAGAAACGCCCACAACAACAACTAAACCAATGATAGAGCAGAAAAACACCTCGGAATGTACCATTAATTTCACAAAGAGAACAAACCTTACAAAAGGCTAACAGTTTAGCCTGTAAAATATATCAAATTTATTACATTTAGTCATTATATAAAACACAGTGAACCTGTCTTAACATAAACAATTACAAAATATTTTAAATGATAATGAAAATTCTATGTATTCTGTATTCTTGAAATAAAAATAAGAAAATAATAAGGCTCAAATGTTATATGGTATAGTGTTCAGCAAAATTAACTTTTATAAGACATACATCCATGTCAAGGTCAAAATGCCACAAAGTGTCTTCCTCTTAGCTCAATAAGCTTGGTTGAAGATTAAGTAGAAACAAATATGGGTATCGACTAATTTGCTGATCGTAACATATCAGAAGCTTCTACTAAATGATTTGATAAATATGTTTTTAACAAATGAATGCCATTTAGACAGTTGGTTTATACACAGTACAATGAAATGGGTTTTTTTCTTTGCAAATTCCAGCTTGGTTAAAAGGGGTCAGAGTCAGTCAACTAGCTATACAATAGCTCTAGAACTGATAAGAAATGTTATGTATTATCTAAAACTTTTTAAAATTAGCTAATTCTATCACTCACAGGCACACTTATTTTGGACACAGTGGAGTATATATAATCCACAATTAAATACAATTAAATTAAAAAAAATAGTCAGTTCAGGCGTCAAATGAAAAAAAGAAAAAGAAACTGCTTTGAATTACTAGTACTACTCTCTATTGGTCCATTGCTATGATATTACACTGCATGCATAATTAACCACTTGCACAAAGCCACCTTTAATCAAAAGAAAGTAGTAGGTTATCAAGAAACATTCAAGTTTTAAAAAGTTATCAATATGCATATCAAAGTAGGATCAGATATAATGGGTTGAATTTATTTCACCCCCCAATCACACAGCCACAACTGTTTCTACATGTCATGGCAACCAGTCAGTCTTTAAATGCAGCCAACTGTCTCCATTATACCAGGTTCCCTCAAATTCCAGTACAAAGAAGCTTTCAGGATGTTGGGGGAGCAGCAAGCTTGGCTAAAACCAATAAAACAAAAATATTTATAAGAAAACAGTAGATCATTTTTGTTTCAGGTTTATGTGCCTTATTTGTATTTACATTAGATTTTTTGTATTATATATGTGTTTAGGTTTAAAATGATAAAACTGTGTATCATGCTATACATCATATTATTTCCACCATAGGATCATTTTTATTTATGTAGGGTTTTTACACTAACTGTTAACAATTGGTATCACAAAAGCTGATTCTCTTTTTTGATGCACCATACATTTTAGGAGACAGATCTGGACTGCAGACTTTAAAGCCACATGTGGCTATATTTAACAAATATCATCACGGAGCACACACAGCAGTGGTTTTTAATTTTCTTGAATATTTTTATGGTTGTATTTATGACAGATTATGAAATTGCATATTTTGTTGAGAAATAGTGGAACTTTTTGAACTGAATGAAAATTATGTCATGAAGGGGTTTGCTTTAGGTGTTCATTATGATACAGTTATATTCATCTGCTTACTGTGAAACATATTTTTGAACTGTTTACCCTTATTTTGCACCATTACAACTTTTTTGTGCTACATTGGGTTTTGTATTTTTTGTGAATTTGTCAAAGGTTTCAAAGAATGAACAAATGATAGATTATTGTCTTTAATGCATTTTACAAAATGTAAATGTGCCACTCTGTTTAGATCGGTGTTTCTATAAAATATATGATAACACCATTGCAAGTTATTGGATAATTGTTGGAGAGGAACTTGTGAAACTTAACATGTTTTTAACTTTAAATAATTTCAAATAAATAAAAAAAAAACTAGTCGAACAGGCTTTCTTTAAATGAGCCACAGAGACAAGCTCAGGCACAGTTTACTGTTTGCTTACATGTAAAAACGTGGCATGAGGGTTCACACACAGCTGGTGGGGTTGGTCAGGGTGTGTGACTTTTCAAACCTATTTTTTTCCTCAACACTTGTTGAACAGGGAGAACCTCCCAAGCACGCACACACACACACATTATCAGTTATCAACTGGGCTAGCCTACAAGCTACAGTATTTACACAAACAACAGCCACATTTAGTACATGTGCAGAACAGAATTACAGCAGTTTAACAAAGCCATTAAGCAAATGTTGAGCAAATCAAATCAAACAGAATATTTTTTCAGAGGCCTGCAAACTATATTAAATGTGCTCATTTAACTTAACTGTTATTATTTAACATACAGATCACTTGTACACTTAACTATAAACAACTTTTTACTGAGTAAATTTATTTATTTGGATTTTAACATGTTCTACACTTCATGACACACAGTTTTTCATTTCTCAAGGTTAATCTTTTTACAAGTTTATATTAAACACAGACGTGGACAATTTTGTCTCTCTAGTTAACCTGACTGCATGTTTTTGGACTGTGGGAGGAAACCGGAGCACCGGGAGTAAACCTACAATGACACGGGGAGAATCTGCAAACTCTGAACACAGAAAGGACCTTCTTGCTGTGAGGCAACAGTGCTACCCACTAAGCCACTGTGCCGCCCCTACTCAGTAAATTTTCTTTCATTTACATTGACATATTCTGCATTCTAGTATTCAAATATGTTAATTATAGTGTAAAGGTTTGCTTTTGTGTTTCAGAATCTGGGTGGATGGGTGTCAGGAGCATGAATTTTACCACAAATTCCTTAAGGACAATGTGCAGTCATTGGTCCGCTTTAATTCATTTTAGTTATTCAGTAAGACCAATAAGCCCTGACCTTTTCCCTGAATTTTTAACTTTACTCTACAGATGGAATTAATTTACAATAGAACAATGCATTCTTTTTTCTCAGAGTTTACAGCAATGACTCAAAATGAGCTTTTGTTCTCAGTATTGGTGGATGAGCTATGGTCTGACTCTCCAATTCCTTTTATTAAAACAGGGACAGAATCTCAGTTGTTCAGGTACTGGCATAGTAAAATTAGTGATTGATAAGTTGCTTGTTCATGGTGGCTAATTGGGTAGCACTGATTCCACACAGCAAGAAGGTCCTGGGTTTGAACCCCAGGTGGGGTGGTCTGGGTCTTTTCTGTGTGGAGTTTGCATGTTCTCCACATATCTGTGTGGGTTTCCTCCCCATATGCCAGTTTGCTTCTACAAAAATGTGCAAGTGAGGTAAACAAGTAGATCCAAAATTGTCCATGAGTGTGTTTGATATAAAACTGATGAAAATTGTGTAATAAACATCAACCGTGTTCTGGTCATGAATGTAACCAAAAGTGTAGAACAGGATGTTAAAATCCCTATAAATAAAAAATAGATCTTTTTTTGGGGTGGTCCCAGTCTAATAGCATATGAATGCATTATGTATGTGCATTGACCCATTAGGAGTGTCTGTAAGGAATAATGATCTTCCTGACTGGGGTGTAAATTGGAATTTAACAGAACAATCCCCCACCCAACTGAACAGCAGTAAAAAGATAAGATCAGATAAGACAGATAAGATAATTTTTTCATGTTTCATATTTTGCATATACTACTATAAACTATATTATCTATACTTTATAATGAAATAGTGTTACGTATTGCACTTATATAGTTACAAATATTACCTATTGCACTGGTTTATGTATTGCACTTATGGTTACATGTGTTAACATATTTAACTTGTTTATTGTGTTGAACCTTTTCTATTTAAACATGAAGATATGAGTGACATATCACATATTATTATAAGTCCTTATAGCTACAGGAATAAACGACCTGTAATGCTGCTTCTTGCACATCAGGTGGAGGAGTCTAGTGGGTGTGTGGTGTACAATACCTGTAAACTATATAATAATTATTTTAAATAATATACGTTTAAATTCCTCATTCCCATGTCACATTTTCTGCACAGCTGTACAGTGATAGCTTCTTTAAAAAGCTGTATATATTGAACAGATTTATGTGTTAATCTGAATATTTTTGTGTGTAATGTTTATTACAAATGTGCACCTAAGATTTTCATTTACCTATCACACCTGTGTTAATGTGACATGACAATAATATGGTTGATTTAATTGATTTGATATTTTGCTACTCCATATTTGTCACCGACCTGTATTTCTTTAAAATACACCCCCCCTTACCACATCACTTGATTTTAAAAAACTGAGTTATTAGTATTTAGTATTTTATACATAGAAATAAAAAAACATGTTATCAGCTAATTGTCTCTTTAAGCACACAAAATGTTGCCATAAAACACTCAATTAGTAAATTATTAATGTAAGATTTAAATTACCTCATACATTTGAATTACAATGTTGACCATGGGGCAACCGGTTGCTTTAATAGATTTTGAACACATTTAACTCAGCCCTCTTTGTTGTGTAAGTAATGCTTATGTTGTAATAAAATAAAGAATAGAATACAACTGAATACAACACAATAGAGTCAAGGGATTAGCATAGGAGCCTAACAGTGAACTGGCTGTAAATGCTTTGATCCAGCAATATTGTGATTACTAGGCTATGACGTGAAAATTCATTATGAATTCAAGTGTCACACCTGAAATTTCTTCTTCCAAATCTACTAAGGAATAATTTCAGAGGCTAAATACCAGCACATGAGCTGTTCATTGTGGAGGAGGATGTCCATTTTGGACCAGTGTGTAAAGGTCAGAGAGGGAAAAAGAGAGAATGGGAGTGGGACAAACAGCTGTCTAAAGAGGCCCCAGGGCCAGATGGACTGGTGGGGAGAGAATAACTTTGCCTTTGGCCAATTTCTGGAGGGAAAACATGAATGACAGAGACAAAAGCAAGAGAAGTTTGGAGAAGAAAAGATTTGTGAGGAGGGTGAAAACGAGACCTAGTATACTTAAAAAGCTGAGAAGGTGGGGAGATCAGAGAAACAGAGACATATGGAGAGAAAATTAAAAGGAAGCGTAAGGATTTAGGTCACATCCAGAGAATTAAAAGTACATTAGCATATTTAATGTTAGGGTTTCTGCAACGTCAGAAGAACCCCTTCTAACATAACTATTTATAGGAAGCTGAGCAATCAGTGCTGACAACCCACATCTGACTTTGCCCTATATATATATATATATATATATATAGTTAAATATTTTGTTGGCCTTTGATAAGATTCGTAACCACTGCTCCTTAGTGACTGTGTGGCTCAACCAGTAGCAACACCATTTCAGGTATCGACAATCCCGGTTCGCATCCCAACTCGCTTGATACAGCATAAAAACCATGCCAAATAAATAATGTTGATCATAGTCCATGTGGCGACCCATAACGAAAGGATTCCTGACATTATTTGTCATGTACATAATTTTGCATATCCCAGCTTGTTTTTTTAGAGGCTGGGGTCAGAGAAACTTTCATTGGATAAAAAGCTCCCACTGGGTTACCTTTGTACTAGGCCACTTCATTATTCACTTTGTTGTTAAATAGTTCACTCAAGTGAAGAGTGCGCCTGAGACAATCAATTCAACACAATAAAATTATTAACAAATATTAAAATATA
>JAYDZG010000039.1:20682937-20705322 GCA_034509265.1 Microcambeva bendego
TCAAATAAAAGCAAAGAGGCGTCAATCTCTTTGGGCGAGCCTCTCTGAAACTATGTGCTTATTTCATTGGAAAAATTTAAGCAAGATTTAAGGATTTGGGTAAGTTTGACAAGGGCCAATTTGTGATGGCTAGATGACTAAATCAGAGCATCTCCAAAACTGCAGCTCTTGTGGGGTGTTCCTGGTCTGCAGTGGTCAGTATATATAACGTGTTGCAAGGAAGGAACAGTGGTAAACCAGCAACAGGGTCATGGGTTGCCAAGGCTCACGGATGCACGTGTGGAGTGAAGGCTGACGCTCCAGTAGACGAATTACTGTAGTTTAAACTTCTGGACTAACACAATATTAAGAAGGGGGTCATAATGTTAGGCCTGATTGGTGTAAATGAAAGTAACGATATAGCAGTTAAGGTACTGAACTTGTACATTTGAGGTTGCCGATTTAAGCCAGATTTTTGTCTGAAATTAGTGGTCATAGTTGTTTAAACTTTACTTACTTTCTTTTCAGGTTCCTGGTCTACATGGTAGCCTCTTCCAGAGTTAATGGTGGACTTGAGCTTCTCCAGCACAGAGCGACCTTCTGATCTTTTCTCATCTGGAGGAGTCAGGGGTTTTACTGGGTGTGGACTTGAAAACCCAAAAATAAAAGACAACATGAAAAATCATATTCATATATGACCAGCACAGCCACAGACTATTTGATGTGGACTGTTTCCTAGTTCACATAAGAGACCCATGACTGCATAAACCACCAGAAACTGTGTTTAAAGTGAATGGTTTAAGGATTAAAAAAACACTAAAAAAAAATATTGAAAGATGCGGCACCAAAACCACAAAAGACCACATAACCCCATGGTGTAAAAACTAAGAGAGACAAATATATCATTAAAGCATGCAAATGAGACCGAAACACCAGTTGTGTTAATGTTTGAATAGTGCAGATTGTATGCGGATTAAAACTTTAATTATTTAAACTTTTTAATGATTTGCCCATTATAACTTAAATATACTTATTTATTTACTTGAAAGATCCCTGAACCAGAGAATCTGCATAGAGACTGCATTACTCATACACCCTCGATTGGATTAAATCTCAACCATTAGCCATACCTCATCTGACCTCACCTGTTCAGATATATGGGTACCTGATGTGCTGCCAGGGGAAATGATGAAGGCAATGTAGTAAATAAAGGCTGTCTTGAAGGAACATTAACAGCAGCCTGATCTATATATGGTGATGAATTTGCTGAAGCAGACAGCATTACAGGTAAATGGGCCAGTGGTAGTCCACGAGTGCCAACTGCTATATCGGGCGTGGAAGATGCTAGAGGCAAGGGGCGTTTCATCCTGTGATTATGTCCTGTGGCTAGGGTCAGGTGGCCCATGATGCAAGGGCTTGGTGGTTTAATTGTAGAGGAGCCCCACTGGGAGTTCTCTAGGCATGAGCCTTGAGGAGTAGACACTGCAGCAGCTGTTGATCGTTTCTTATGATATCTTTGTGAAGTGTCAGAAGAATCATGCAGCAATTCCACATTTTTACAAGTAGGCCCAGAGTATGCCAAAGCACTGTTGCCAACCGTTTGTACCATAGAATGATGACAACATATATCTGTCAAGGTTATATCCTCTAAAATGCAATCAAGCTGCATGTGTTGGGACATGTGAGGATCAGTTGGGCTAATATTATTTACCTCAAGACAAATATTAGGACTTGATTTTTCTGGCCTTACAATCATCGTTTGAGATGTAGGAGAACATTTGTCCTGCTTTAAATCATTGTTTAGCATTTTGTTCACAATTATATTATATTTCACGTTCGCGTCATTTGTCAGGGCATATTCTAGATCACACGTCTCCAGAGTATTCCCTAAGGTGACACATTTTGGCACAAAGGTAAGAGAGGTTTGCTTATTTGAGGGAACATTTGTGGAAACAGCTTTGTCTTTTTGCAAAGCTTCCTCATGAAGCTCATTTGGGTCATGCTGTGGTTCAGTCAGGCTGTGCAGAGGTAGGTAATTTGTTGGCAAGCCTTCCTGAAATATGTCTTCAAATGTGTTACATTTTGGCTCAGACTCCTGAGTGAGACAGGATGGGGAAAGAGAACTGTTTTCTGACCTGCAGGAAAAGTAATGTTCAGAGATTGCACTTCCATACAGAGTATGGTAGACCAAACAGCTTGGAGAGAGTGCTGCATTTAGGTTTAACAGTGGTTCTTCGGTTTCCATGGTCACATTGTCACTATGAGTATGATGAAAGCCTAAAGGCAGTGTCATTCTACCAGTTTGTTGAGTCTCTACCTCTAGATATCCACTGAGGCTCCTGTGGACCTTCAAACTGCGCTTAAATGGACTAGTTGTTGAGTTGTTGCTTTTCTCTATTATGAATGGCATGTTGTTTGAGACTCCAGGAGAAGATGTCATGATTTCTTCCAAGTTCTCAGTCAGGAAGCTTTCTCCAGCAAGACTTCCATCATTGCCATCTAATGATACACTATCTGCTACATGCTGCTTCTCCACTACATCTTGGAACAAGGAGTCACTGGATCTTGGAGAAATCAATAAACCTAATGCATCTGTTCCTATGCCGGCAGAGAGAGATGGATACCAACATGATTTATCTTCATTTGCAGGTTCTTTAGAGTCTGTAGCTTCTTCACCTGCTTTGATATTATTTTGTTCACTTGTCATTTCTTTTTGAACAGATTTTGAGTTCTGTTTAATGAGATCTCTGCCTGAAGATTCAGACATGTTAATGGTAGATGATTGAAAGGTGCCATCTGAACTTGAGTCTTTACAAATATCTGTACTGGTTTTATTGATTTCCATACAACCTGTACTATTATCATTCATCAGCTTCTGGGCTGAAAGGCTTTCAACGGTTTCACGTTCAACCTGCCAATCAATTTTGAATCCTAAATCCAAAGATTTGAGTGATGGAAGCTCAGAACTTGTAGGCAGCTGTAACTTTGCAGGGAAAACTTTATAGATGGAGACAGTGTTGAGTCTGTCTGTATCAAAAGTAGTGTTTAAAAGTACAGGATAAGGGCATGCTAGTGCATTCATTTCAGAGAAGTCTATACTTGAGCTATGAGGCAATGACATGTCAAATTGAAACTCTGAAACATCCTGAGGATCAAAGTTGAAGTCAGTCTTCTGAGTGCTCCAGCACATGTGATTATCTTCTCCTTCTAAAGGGTAAATGGTTGTCACTTTTAAGCTGTCAACTGAAGTGCAGGGTAATGTTAAGGGGTCAGTTGGTTTGATCAGGGGAGGAAGAGAATCAAAAATCATCGGAGGTCCAGTCTTTAAGTTGAGTTTTTGACTGTCATCCAGGAGGTCTTTACAATCTGAATAATTGTTGGAGTTGGTATTATGTTGTTTATAAGCTATTCTTTGTTTGTATGTGCTTTTAAATACATTTTGTGCTTTCTTGTCCATTTGGTTTCCAGACACAAATAAATCTAGAAGAGGGGTGGAGTTACTTGAATTGGAGATTGGCCCTTCATGTTTGTGCTTGGATGGGCTAAAGACAGAAGGCAAAGCATTTGTTAAAAAGCAACAGCATGCAATTCCTTAAATTAGATTATTTTAAAGTCATGATAGGAAAGGTTCAGCAGTCAAAGAAGAAAGGGGTAAAGTGCAGTTCAGTTAATCAAGGGTAGACGTTGGCTTGCAAACTCAAAGAAATATTGTTAGCACCTGTCTTACATTAATGCCAACAATACAAAAATCAATTATGTTTAACATCATATCAGAAGACGAGATAGTTACAAAGTAGACCACAGTTACTGTGATAAAATAATGCTTGTCATTCAAATGAAAATATATATATATATTCTATGATGTCATACTAAAACTATTCTTAAGCTGCATACTTTGCATTCATCAGCCGTAAACCACATACATTTCTTTTATAACCCAAGAAAATCTGTAATAAACTCTGCAACAGTGTGAACCAGAACAAAGTAGTCAAACTGTGTGGATATAACTTTTTGAATATCAGATATCAGATAAGGGTCTCATATATTATGACCTGACAATAAAACACATGTTCAGGAAGAAATGGCTCCCCCGGGCCCTGTAAACAGAAGGGAAAAAACCAAACGGAAACAGTAGGCAATATTTAACCAGTCAGCACAATAAAGTACTAGTAACCAGCTTATGCATCTGTGTTTGATAAATTAAAAAAAAACAACAATGTGTGTGCAGACCAGTCCAGGGGTATACACAACAGGCTCACTGCCACAGAGAGCTTGAGCTCATAATCAACCTGCACCCTGTTCAACAGGCTCAGCTGTCCATGCCTTACAAAAAAGTGGTTGATTGATTAAGCAAAAATGTGACCTCTGCTTTACGATTGAGGTGCATGCATTGCCTCACTTCCATTTCTTTGGAGGAAGGAAAAGCTCCCAGACACTGGGAAACCCATGCAGACACTAGGAGAACATGCAGATTTCACACAGAAAGGCCCTTGACCGCTTCATCTTGGAAACGAACCCAGGATATTCTAGCGTTAAGGAGAGAGTGCTGTCCACTGAGCCACTGTGCATTCCTTACCTGTGGGCCAGTCCAAAAAAATGGACAAAATCACAAAATGATACAACCATAGCAAAGAAAATTTCAAGCACTTTTCAAAATTGAGGTTACGCACTAAAGTAGGGGGAAGCGCTTATTCTTTAAAAAATTACCACTTAAATGCATAATTGTAAAGGCTTTTGTAAAGGCAGAGTAAAATTGACTACATCTAATCTAAACCATTGAAGGAGGATGCAAAAGAAAAGGCCCACATATGAGAATCTAAATTTACTTGCACATTGCAAGAGGGAGTGAATCATGCCAGACCTGTTTTATATTGCAGCACTGCGGACTGCTAGGATTGCAGAGTTGGGAAACACCATAATGATCACCGAACCATATCAAGGTAAGAGTGGGGACAGCAGAGCAGAGAAGGAATAAATGAAAAAAATGTACAGGTGGCTGCAATCTAAATAGAATCTAGAGCAGTAAAAAACCAGTGCAGTTTTGCAATGCATCTCAGTCCCATTAACAAATAAATTCAAATAAAATAATAAAAAAGTTTTTAAATAGGTTATAGCAATTAAAGTAGCTTCCATGAGTGTCTTATTTTTGTCACTTGAACAGTATCTTGTTCTATGAACAGCATATACACCTAGAATAAATGCAGCAGAAGAGTTCTTAAAGTATTTCATTTAGCAAGCTAAATTTCGATAGTTAATTTACAACAACTTTATTTTGGCCGTAGAAATGCAACAAGCACCAGCACAAAGAGGGTTAACACCTGAACAAAAGCCTCAAGCAAATGCACATTCTCTTTTTGTCAAGCAGTTACATTCATGTACACTTCTCTGCAAAAAAGAAATCACTTAAAGACATATGGGATATACCATTGGATAGTTAAAGCATTTGTGGCCAGACAAATTAGTAATCCAGCTGTATGCTTAATATTTAAAGGTCTGTATATTGAAGGTAGTACAGTATATTTTTGGACTAGGGCTGTCAAAAAATAATGCACAAAAATTCTATACTGCCCACATGCCTAGGGATCTTGAAAAGCTAAAAGGCAGAGGAATTGTGAAGACAGATTTCTGAGGACAGATTTATTTATATTTTAACATTGTTTGAACCGTCATGTCATGTAACTGAAGAGTGTAAAACACGGTCATGGAAAACTTAACATCTCCAAATTACATCACTTGGGACAGATTAGGGACAAAAAGAAAGAATAAAGGAAGAATACAGCAAAAATAGAAAAGACAGGACAGCATGGGACAGTAACAAATAAGATGGTCAACAGTACACAGAAAAACAGAATATGAAAACACCATTACTGCCCATAGCACATATTTACAATATTTAAGATGTATGATTATTGCATACCTTGGTTTACTGTCCTTTGAGCTGAACCATCCTCTGTGTCTTCCCTCTGAAGTTGGCTGACTAACGGCAGTCTCCTCTTTTCCAGTTAAGAACAAGCCACGCTTCTTCTTGCCCTGAACTTCTGTCTCGCTCACAGTGACTATAGTTTTTTCCACTGGCTCATCAAGCACCAAACCTTTACTCTCCAGCACAGCGGCGATAGCTGCCTTCTCCTCTTCTCCAGGCTTATCAAAAGACCAGCGGCGGCCATCAAGAGGACCTTCACCCTTCTGCTCTTCTTTATGGCGGGATAGGTTCTGCATGGAGTGAGACAGTGCAGGGCCTTTCTGCAAAAGCCCTACCATGGGAAACTGGGGTTCAGCCTTGGGCTTAGACGCACCCTTTGGCTGCTGAGTTGCTGGACTAGGCTGAGGTTGTGAGGTCTGTGTTAAGGTTGGTTTGTCTATTTCTGGTGGGCTTCTCTGCAACAAAGTTATTGTCTGCTCCAGATCTGGTTGCATTTGTGGCTTGGGTTGCTGTAGTACCAATGAGGGTGGTTGATGAGTAAGAGGAGACGTTTCTACTGGATTTCCGTTTACACATACAGAGGGTAAAAGAATTGGGGCATCACCATCACTTGTCAGGGAGTGAGGCACCGGGATACTAATATCACACACCTCATTAAACACATGTCTGACAGGAGAGACGAGAGGCGAGGGGGCTACTGTGTGCTCTGTAAAAAAAGAAAGAAATTCATGAATTAAACAACTGACTTGAGATACAAGCACGCTGAAATGTATGCCTATTGGACGATGGCCCACTGTCAACATGAAGACACTTTACTGGTACTACAATATAAACATGTGGGTGTCAGGTTATTATTACATTGGGTTTTGCTTACTAACACAGCTTACTAGCATCATGCCATTTAAACCAAATGAATGGTAAAATAACCTCTATGTACCTCTATGTACCGAAAATGGTTACATTGTAAATAAATACACCAGATCACATTTATAAAAATGAAACCAAGATGATAATTTACGTTTAAAACTAACTCCTCTTCTGTGTGATCCAACAAATTGTTTTATTTTATATTCAAATCCTTATTTCACTCACAGAAAGTTAAATCAATTCTTTTTCTATACATCTACAATTATCCATTATTATTAATATTTCATTTAGTCCAAAGTGTTAAGTCTAATGTCATCATATCTATGACATTCATGGCAGCAATTACTTTTATACATGCATTCTCAGTTTTATATTATTAAGAAAAGTTAGGATTTAGAATTTGTTTAGAATATGGTTATCTTTGATGGCATATATAGTTTTTGTGTTCCATTATATAAATTTGGGCATTTAATAAGATTGTGTTGCATTCATTTCAGGTTCCTTTTTTGAACATTTCTTGCACCTTGTTGGGGTTTTCTAAACTTTAGTCAATTGCATTTCAGTTTTAAATGAAACATTTTTTGTATTCTGTTCATGCGTCTTTATGGATACCATGACAAAAATGTGTGTGTGTGTGTGTGTGTGTATACCTGGGCTGTCTACAGTTAGGTTGCTGCTGTTGCTGGGCGAGTTGGAAAGGTCAGAAACCACCACGCTGATCCCCGCAGTAGGGCTGAGGCTTCCTCCTCTGGAAGACGACTCGCTGCTCTCAGAGCCCAGTGATGTGCTAGAACGAGTGTCTGAAGACTTTCTTAATCTCCCATGAAGAAAATAACTTCTCATCTTACTTCGTCTTAACTCCCCACCTTCATCATCCTCATAATCTTCCTCTCCGCCACCATCACTTGGCAGACGCCCTCTTATACGGGCCTGACCCCCATAGCCCCCTGGTACGATAGCTGAGGAGGACTCTTCATCACCACAACGCTTTCTGGCACGCATGCGCTCTCGTAGCCTGATGAAAGCTGACCTAGGCTTGTCCTTCATAGAGAGGTCATACATGCTGGCTGTCAGGTTGTGGCGAGTGAACTGAACGGTAAGTTGAAGCTCCCCCCTTTCCTTCTCCTTTTTGCCAGTCTTGGAATGAAGTCTATACCATCTGAAAAAGAAAACCGCCATAGAAGAAACATTTGTAAAAAATCTCTAACATGGTCAGATAAGCATACATTAATTTACTTTAATTTAGAGAACAGCAGCAATGGTAAAACAAGCTAAAAATTAAGCTTCATATCCAAGCCCAACTCTGATGTTTGCATATAATAGTTATTGATGCTGCTTTTTGGATTTGGATGTTGCATTTAGGCTCAGGCATTGCATGTACTTACAATATGTTAATTAGTCTGTTTTTCCTTCCTAGCTGATAACACCACACCTCATTCACTGGTTGCTGCTGACAGGCCTTAATGAGAAGCTTAATTAAGTTTGCAAATGATAAACTTACGTCTTTCGTCACAACACTTTCAGCCACCCAAGCTCATACCTTTTGCTATAGCTATGACTTGCTGAAATTCACCTTGTTAGGTTCACCAACCTATTAACTAGATATATCTAAAAACATTTTGTGATTAGCGAAACCACTAAGGTCAACATGCGGTAAGCAAACACTTTTCAACCCTAGATTAGTATAGATTATAAATATTATATCGGATCTCTACACTGGGTGGTTTTATCATGTATTTACAGTAAATCCCAGACTTTCAAAAGGGTTACGTTCCAAGAGCACCAGTGAATCATGAAAAATCACACATTTTGGACGTGGTAATATCTCTGGAATAACAGCACTTGACATATCAGCTTTCTTTCAGCTAAAACACTTTCAAGATCTCTATTACATTAAATTATTACACCACTAACCCTAGACCGGCTCGTATCACTGTACTGATGTTACCCTGATATGTACATATATCATTTCAAGTAAGCCTGTTTTCTTTGGTGCAAGTAGGGTAAATTTAGCTGATTTAAATTGAGGTTATATTTTGAATTGCTGTCACTTACCAAATAATCATCTATTGCCCGAGAAGGAAAATATTTATCTGATAGAATACAACGCATTTATTGACTCACAATAAGACTTCTGTATAAACCTAAATCCTACTTGTGCTTTTGTTTCTATGATATATAGTACATATAAATATTTTTTTCTGTTCATATGTATAAGTCAAACTGTTTAGTTTATTATAGTACAAGTATTTAATAAAAAAAATCTAGCCTCTCAGGAGAAAAACATAATGGCTTTTTGCACTGTACCAACAACCAAGCTTTATGTTTTTTCTTGTGTTATCTAGGTTAGGATGGGGAGCCTTCTGGCACAGTAAGTAGTGTGGGGGGGGCACAGAAAATAAGAGACCATGCATTAAACCCAGAAGATACCTGGACCACACCATCTAGGGATCAAACCAAGGACCTTCTTCCTGTGTTTTTCCGGGGGCTGGAATAGGGGGGATTTGTCTGGTGGTCCTAAACTCTCTAAAGCTGCTTTGTGACAATGTCAATTGTAAAAAGCGCTATACAAATAAAAAATACTCTACTTGACTATTTAAAAGAGAATCTATTTCAGAGTGGCTGGGCAGTGGGCAGGAGTACTAGGTTATTATGATAGCAGTAAATGGAGGTTTGTAATGGTAGTAGATTGTTGTTGCCCTAATCAATGACTAGACAGAATGAATGTGACATCAATGTATAAAATGGATACACCATAGCAAAGTAAGGATTCCTGTCAGTAAGAAGAGCTCTTCAAATGCCATAGACAGGCATATAAAACTTTGTGCACTTTTATTTGGAGAGGTATTGTGTTGCTGTAACATAATCTTTTTCTTTTTTCTACTAGGTTGCTTGGAGTGTGTTACATAAAAGTCTGCATAACACAAGCATGGAGATCAGATGCAAGTCATTTCCAGAGCAATGCTTTATTAATAACTGCATGTAATATGTTCAGTGAATCAAGAAGTCTCACAGCGTAGGTACTGTTTAGTCACCACCCAATCTAATTTTCTGTTTCCTGTAAGGAAGTGGGGAGGATAAGCATTTGTCACCAGTACCCATGTTACTTCCTACACAACATGTCACAAATACAGAAACCAATAATATGTCATTTACTAACATGACTAATTGTATACTGTGCTCCTTGAACCATAAAATAAATGATTTCTGTTAATTAAAATGAATTGAATAATTTCAGAGCAATAATACACATTGCTCAGCTGCTGCAAATCATTGTTGAATTTCCTATTAGCATGAATCTTGATATTAGACATCCAACAATAAAGTTAAGATGGTTGAAAGTGTCCCTGTCTGATGTACAGAACACCATGTGCTCATGATCCATAAATCAGTTCATAGTGTGGGAGCTTCCGGGTTAAAACTTTTGATGTGGTAAGTTTAGGAAGAGTGTTTGACTGTATTGTACAAAACGGTTACCTTGACATTGCTGTTCCTTTAGTTGTAGTTATGCATATAATGTTTTCATTCAATGTATAACTCCACAGGTTTTAAACTTATTCAAGCCTTACTTTCTGAGCTTCACTAAATACTCTTTAGTCAATGTCTTATCTCTGCCAGGACACTATTTGGGAGACTAGTAGTTATTATCAAACTACTTGCAATAAAGTCTTACTTTGAGGGTTTCCACTCCTATACCCTTGTCAGTCAGGGTAGGTCTATTTTCAACCTCAAAAAGACACAATAGGTAAAATACATTACCACAACACACACATTATGCCACATGTTCTTGGGCCTCCTGTACCTTGTTATAAATGATAACACAATTTTCACTGTCTTTTTTTTTTAATATCTAGCCTCTTAGGAGAAAACCCTAATGGCTTTATGCACTGTACCAACAACCAAGCTTCATGTTTTTTCTTATGTTATCTGGGTTAGGATGGGGAGCATTCTGGCAAAGTAGTGTGGGGACCACAGAAAACGTAGACCATACATTAAACACAGAAGATACCTGGACCACACAATCTAGAGATCGAACCAAAGACCTTCTTCCTGTGTGGCAACAATGCTCCCAACTGAGCCATAATGTCACCCAAACACATGTAAGTCAATGAGTTTGTAACCCACTGTATTAAAATAGTGCCTTCATTGTGTATGAAATTTAGCAACCCTAATGAGAAGGAAGCGGGTCCTGGTACTAAAGAGGAAAGAATGTTTAGATTACCCCGGCTCCAGTTCCTTCATAAAGTGATAAGTAGTTTCGAGCAAAGCTGTCGAGCTGATTCTAGAAGTTTTAAAAAGAATTTACGCCGTTTAACAGCTGGCCAGGCTGAGACCAAACAGAAACTAGAAACTGTAGCATGATGCAGGCAGGTGACTAGGCAGTGAAGCGACCGTGACCCGGTTTACACTGTGACCTTGCTTTCTAGACACCATATGATTAATAACTACGCTATATAAACTATGCAGCAGCAAAGTCGCGGTCGTCTCAAGTTTTCTTTTTTTAAAATAAAACCAAAATCCCAACAGCCAGCGTCGACTAAAGAGGGCGTGACTGCGGATTGCAGCACTGTGGCTGCGAACCGTGTTAGGTTTGTGCTCGCAGTTAAACCAAGCTAAGGTGCACACTGCAATGTTGAACACCAAACAAACAGCATGCTGAACTCTGCGCCATAATCAATTCACGAAAATGTACACTGTGCTACGGAAAACCAAAAAAAACAAACAACCTACTCGTTCCTCATGCACGCTCGCTCTCGGAACGCTGTGTCCAGGGCGAGAACAGCCTGACCTAGGAACACGTCGAGGCCGATGAGCGCGCGGTGCATGACGGTGAGGGTGAGGTCGCAGGTGCCGGTCTGGAGAGTGTCGCGGATGCCGTCTTCGAGTACGCCGGGTTGCAGCTCGAACGTGCACTCCTCTCCCCATTCGGGCGCCCTGGTTTTCTCCATCACACACGTGGAATACTTGGCCTTGCCCAGCTGCACCACGACGTACGCGTCGCTCGTACCATGTTTGCCCTTGGCACGCAGCCCGCGAGCGCGAATCACCAGCACCTGCACGTGTGTGGGCACCCATCGCTGCTCCTCGTCCCTGTTTACCGAGGCCATGAGCGCGCACGCTCGCGCTTCACACTCATACAGCAGCACGGGACGTTCAAAGCTTCAGCTGCAATGCAGGTCCTTCAGCCCGCTCCCGCTTTCACCGACAAAACATGGTTTCTCCTGCCGTTCCAGCATTAACTGCTGCAGTCTGTAGTGCTGAATCTGAGTACGGATCTCTACTGGCGTCCTGACTCTCAGCTCGGCCGGAGCTTTTCTCCTTTGCGGCGCTGTTGCAACGGAATCGGGCTGCCGACGTCACAGCTTTATCCTCCCGCAACGTTAGAAAATGCTTCCTCGCTGATCGGTCCCCAAACACGTAAATTAGAGACTTGTATAGCCTTATGTGTAAGTATAATATTTATATATACTAAAGTCCATGCTCTGTATAGTCTGTGTCTGTCCTGTTTAACAGCAGTGCAGATTAAGGTATAAAACGGTTTAAGTAATAGACCATTTAAATCATTCGATTTGAAGTGCTTGATACCATTTTGTGCCATTTAACATGAGGTAGAACATATTTAAAATTAATCTACACCAATATATTGTTTCGTAATGTAACTGCAGTCACTGCAAATACAGATGCTTTCAAAACATACTGCTGCTGTTTTTCTTAGATCAACCATAACTGTTTCAAATAAATATTTAAAAATTATAGCATTTTTGGTGCTGTGAATATTGTATGAATATTGTTCAAAAAGTGTTTACTCACCCTGTGTTTCAAAGTGTTGAACTTTGACCTGTGCTTGCTTCCGAACAAAAATAAAGTCTAATAAATGACATTTTAATACCGAACTGGTCTTAATTTATCTTTGTCTCAAGCTCTTCTTGAAAATGTTTGAAATATATTTACTACCCCAAATCAGAATCATTTGGGACAATAGGGAAAATTGCATACAGTATGAAGCTGAGATATTTTATGCTTTGCTTCATTTCACTTCACTTATTCATACACGACCATTCTTGCATTCCAGGCCTGCAACACCTTCCAAAAAGTTGTTGAAAGTAAAGTTTACCACTTTGTAATGTTGCTATTTTTTTCCCGACACTCTCAAATTATGATTTGGCTCAGAGAATACAAAGCGATTGAGTGTTTCACCTTTTATTTTTGTCCCAACATGTGCAACAGTACAATGTCATCATTGTTGCATTTTCCATTTTTAAATTATCCACACATTCTCTATTGGAGAGAGTTTAGGACTGCAGTCAGGCTAGTCCAGTACCAGTACCCTCTTCTTTCAAAGCCATGCATTTATAATGTGTGCAGTGTTGAGTAGCGGTTCTTGATGCAGTGATGTCTGAGGGATCATGGGTGTTCAGTTTTAAAATTTAGGCACTGTAGAGAGACAAATGTGCAAATCCATTACAATCATTATTTGATTGTATTTGACATCATTTTAATAATTTCCTCATGCATATTGTTGACACACTGGAGATCCTCTGATCATCTTTGCTCATCAACGACTCCTGGCTATTCCTGGATGCTGCTTTTGTAACAAACCACAATGCAATCACGTGTTTAAATCACCTATTTGGAATCACATCATTATTATTTACCCCATTACAGGGACTAAATTGCCCCAGTTTCATCCTTTAATCAACTGTGTAGCAGGCCTGAAACCCAGGAATGGAGGTATATTTCCAAATCAAAGGAAGTTAGGCAGAAAAAACATGCTATGTCGTAAGTTCATACAATTAAAATAAAATAATAAAATGGAAGTAAATGAAAGGAACACTGCATTTTGGGGGGTTGTACAAAGAGCAATAGATTTTATGAAATGTATAAATATCTGCTATAAAAGTTTACAAATCAAACACTGTCCTGAAATTTTTGGAATTGGGTTTGTATAAACATCATATAGCATTTTTTGTTAACAGAGGTGGAGGTCAGGAATTATGGCAGCTTTATTTCTATATCTGCACTACTGTCCCAGCTTTTTGCAAGAGGGTTTGTATAGAGTGTATAAGGTGATATGCCAGTAAATTTAATTATTAACAACTGTCTCAATTTGCTGTGTTGATGGCAGCGGTCCTGTGTGGAAATTTCTTGCCTTATTATATTGCAGATGGATTTGATTTGATTTAAGGCCCTCTCAGCTGAATAAACATGGGCAGATTTTCTGATAAGGGCAGAATATGCCAATGTGTCTAAGATCAGACCTCTAGCCTGCATTGAAGGACAGCTCTAGAGTGGATTCAACAAAAGCCAAACAAACATTTTTATCTGGTGGCAATAAAATGCAATTAAATACCCAGTCATGGCTCCAATTGGCCTGACTGTATGTTTTTGGAATGTGGGAGGAAACCAAAGCTCCTGAAGGAGACCCAGGCAAACACGAGGAGAACATCTAAACTCCAAACAGAAAGGACCTGGATTGGCCTGGCTGGGGATCAAACTCAGGACATTTTTGCTGTGAGGCGACAGTTCTACTACCCACTTAGCCACCCTGTAAAGGTATACTGAATTGAAAATTCTTAATTAAATAAAATAATCCAAAAAACAAACCACGTGTATTATAAAAAATATAACCGGACTTTGTGATGTACTGTTTGGGCAAAAAAGCGACCAAAAAAGACCATGCCACGTGGATCAGTTCACTGATATACACACTCTAATTTGAGCAGGGTTCAATTCCAGCACCAAAGTGTAAATAGACCACTTACAGTCTAAACTGAGTAATTAGATCCCTAATCAGGGATCAGGACCAGTGCTGTAGTGCATAATTAAATTCCACATCCTTACACAAACACACATATAACCTAAACTAATAAGCTCTTATACACTCAGCCTTAAACAGCTGCCCCTGATATGTTCTGTCACTCAAGCACAAGCTTATACAAAATATTCATATCATAAATAGCAAAACACAATTTAGCATCAAGTCAAACGTATGTCTTTCACCTGTCCTGTATTAGCTAATGGGATTCTGAACCATTTTTTCTAGAACAAAGACATGGTTTTCACTCCTTACGATGCATATGGTGTTGCTAATTTATTTTCTGAATGCAGGCCCTTTTTAATTTAATTGGTCTCTTTTCCCTTCAAGATTTATTTTTGTAATGCGGCAGATTCTTAGTATGGTTTTACAGCTGACCCGTTGAGATTCGTGTCCTGTGGTGCTACATGCTCCCACCTCTCTGTGGGTTTAATGTTTTTGGGTTATACATACAATCCTTTGTTACACAAGCATGAATTATTACTTTTTATTATTGTCCTGAGTGAAAATGTATTACCTTATTTTAGCCATTGCACTAGATTTTTTTAAGATTTAGAATACTCTTTTCACCACTGAGCAGTGGAAATTGGGACAGTGAGCACATGTGCCTGGAGCGGTGGGCAGCCCTAGGCATGGCGCCTGGGGAGCAGTTAGAGGTTAGGAGCCTTGCTCAAGGGCACTTCGGTAGATGTAGTACATTAATACCAAGAACTTTTTCTTTTAATAGTAGAGTTCTACAACTTTTTTTTTCATTTGTCCCCATGAATTAAGAATAAAAGAAAGTATTCACTAGTTGACTAATACAATGTTACTTAATTAACAAAGTCAGACAGGATAGATACATATCTGTCAGTGCACACAGAGCAAAAGACCAGGAATTCATTTTTTAGCGTGGTCAGTGTTAAAGATCATTTGAATCTTTATAATTCTTTTATTTTCTTCTCTATACTGATTTTTAATCAAGATGCCATACTCATCTTAAGATAAACAACCTGATTAGTGATCTCCAGCATTTGTATCCGATTTCCGAAGTGATTATATAATATTCTAGTAATATTCTTGTTCAGTGTGAATGGAACATGGTCATCCTACATCCATTCTAAAAACACTCGAAGTTGGACACTTCTGAGTTAGTAAGACTAACGGAGCTTGATGTGACATAGTTATAGGCAAATATGGAGAGTGCGGCTGTTGTGCGCGGGCAGCACAATCTCGTTTGTCGCAGCTGAGCACATGCTGTGCTTTTCTTTGTTTCAGGGATTATTGCGGGTGTCAGTTTTCAAGCTTAGGCCTGTGCACTTCTCTTTGAACGGTTTAACTTGACTTAGATTTTAATTATCTGCTAAACTGTATGCGGAAGCCATTTGTGGGAATGAGCTGTGGCCTGACAACCTCTTGTGTCAATCATCCTATAAAATAGACCCCCTTCATGCCAAGCTTTCTGCACCTCTAATGGTTGAGTACAAAGAAGAATGTGAACCG
This sequence comes from Microcambeva bendego, assembly GCA_034509265.1. Lineage (NCBI taxonomy): Eukaryota > Metazoa > Chordata > Actinopteri > Siluriformes > Trichomycteridae > Microcambeva > Microcambeva bendego. Next base: position 20,699,005 of record JAYDZG010000039.1, read on the forward strand.
TCTAATGATCATACTATGTTTACCGTGTGAGAGTGTGTGTGTGTTTCATTTTATTAAAAATTAAAATAAAAAAAATTAATAAAGGGCAGCCCAGTGGCTAAGTGGGTAGCACTGGCACCTCACAGCGAGAAAGTCCTGGGTTCAATCCCCAGGTGGAGCAATCTAGTTCCTTTCTGTGTGAACTTTGCACGTTCTCCCCATGTCCACATGGGTTTGCTATGGGTACTCTGGTTTCCCCCCCAGTCCAAACACATGCTACCAGGTTGATTGGAGACACTGAATTGTCCTTTAGGTACCTGTGATGGACTGGGGTCCCATCCAGGGTGTTACCATGTGCCTTGAACCCGTTGAAGAGTTGGAATAGGCTCCAACACCCCTCCCCAACCTAATTAGGATAAAGAGTTAAATAAAATTAACAGAACTGAAATAATAATAACAAATTTCCACTCACATTCACAAAGATAAATTTGATTCAATAAATGAATCTGGGATTTTGTTCTTTTAAACCTTCTTTTTTAACTGACAAAGTAAAATATGTTTACTGTCCAGTTGAATTGTAATTTTGCAAATGTAAACAAGCAAGCAAGTTGGGACAGATGCACGTTTATCACCATGTTTATCACCGTTCATATTAAATACACTTGTCAGTCGTTTGGAAACTGAGGATAATTGTGGCAGTTTTGCTACAATGTGCCATGTGCTTCATGATCTGCCATGTGCATCAGTGCATACTGCATGGGTGACTTTCATATGTGTGAACATGTGATTGAAACAGAGACATATATTGTGATTTAGAGAGACATATGCTGCCAGCAAGGACTTAGATCATTTAGCAAGACAAAACCGGGTATCATTTTGCATGCACTGCTACAGGGTATCTTTGTAGACACAGGATGTGTACATGTTGGGCCTACCAGCAGTCCAGACCCGTTTCCTTTTAAAAATGTATGGCACATCATAAATTTTACAACTGCAAAACTCAGCTTTCAACTCAGAATGTCCAGAAACTCACAACCACTCTAAACTGAAGGATTAAGAATGGTAATTACTTTCTTTATACTTTTTTATTATCAATTTTGTGTTAATTAGTTTTAGTTTTAGTTTTAATTCTAATTCTTCCAAACCTACTGTAGGCCACCAATGGTGGATGGGTCTATGTTTGAGTCTGGGTCTTTCAAGGTTTCTTTCCAATATCGTTTTTCATTTCCACTGTTGCCCTCAGCTTGCCTATTGAAGGGTTAAGGTCATATAATCTGTAAAGCTGCATTATGCTTATTAAAAATGCAATGAAATAAATTTTAATTAGAAATTTCTTAGCCAATATTTCATATTTTATATTTTATGACAATATGGCAAAACAGAAACACATTAATTAGGTCAAAACTGACCTAGTCGGTATATTATGGCAGATCGCAGACGCTGTGTTTGTGACACAAACTACAAGTGGCAAGAAAAAGGAACCTAGCTCAAAGTTTAGCCAAATCTGGGCTTCAACAAACAGTATTATTAAACTAAAAGTGTATACTTTTTATGATATTTGATGATAATATTCTAAACACATTGATAACACAAAGAAGACAGATACGATGGTCATGATGGCAAAGGGTGTTGAAGTCAAATGGGTAATGAACTGCAACAAGTAAAATGTGAAAAAATGAAAACATGGATATTATACTACAAAACACTTCCACAACTGTGAGCCATTAATGTTACTATTTTCTCAGCAAATTAAATAAGGGGCCTAAAGTGAAACATGGTGGTTCATTCCATGCAACAGTAACTGTTGTCCTTAATAATTATGGAGATCATACAAAGTACTAAATGTAGTAGTTTTTCACGTGGGGTGTATTTATTTAGACATCAAGTAATTTGACTAAAACTGAAGATTTCGTAATATAAGTTATATTTTTGACATTGCTTTGATGTTATGTGTAAAAATGTTTCATGAGACTCGGTATTGTCAAAGTTTTAACAATTATTCTAGTGATCAGGCTGATATTGATTAAACTCTTATTTTTGAAGGGGGTGTACAAATTTATTCTGTGCACTGAATATATACACAATTAAGTTTTCATAGACCAGTGCAAAGCTGTTTAGTCTTGACCATTTTTCTGTGGTGAGATTTACATGCTGCATTGTCTGTACTTCAGACTGATCGCTAAGTTACAATTGCAATATAATCTTATGAATAAACAGTAGACTGCAGTTTACATAGCTTCAGTTTCCATTCTGCATGCACAAGGGATGACGCTTCAGTGTTAGAATGATAATGATCCAATCTGTCAGTTAGGCTGCCACTGTTGATTCAATGGCTTAGATAGAACAGCGACTCCTTGGCTTGATCTTGAAGTCCATTATGATTGGCTATGGTGATACCAGACATAATAAGAAGGTGAGAGGTTAGAGTGCAAAGATCACAGGGTCTGTGGTCATGATCATGGGTGGCCGATCTGTCCCCTGTTAGTCCCAAGCATTAATAATTGTCTGACCATGTGTATATGTGAGTGTGCATATAAGAAGACAAAAATGCAAGCAAAGCATGTTCACGTTTGAGCTTACATGCGCACACACACAAGAGGTCTATTGTCATGTTCACTGCAAGGTCAAGGAGACTGAACCCCTAGGAAAATAATCAATCCTGCTGAACCATATCTATTACACAAGACATAAAACCTGACGCAAAACCTATTTACACTATTCTGCTGATTTATACATGCATTTTAATATAAACATGAAAATTAAGTTCACTGATCCTTTAGTTGGCATTGATTAAAACAGAATTCTTAGAGTCCAAGAGTCTCAGAGTCACAAAAAAAGGGCACAAAATCACTACTGCATGTAAGTTAATTTCAGTTTCAATGAAAGATCATTGTTTGCTGTGCAGTCATCATGTGCAAGAATACCGAAAATGGCATTTACAGTCTTACAGGGGAGGGTGGGAGGAATTTCAACTTCACACTAACAATATTTAGCAGTACATTTTATTTCCTCTCAACATGTTAATGGTTCCATTACGACCTCATGATTGTTTTCACTGCATTCATCATTTGCCACATGCCCCAGGGCACACATAATAAGATTAAAACTAAATTGATTTAAAAAATGAATTACCTGAAGTCAATGTGTCCTTTTTAAATTAATGTGTTTCCTGAATGGGGAGGTTTGTCTAATTTCTGTTATTGATTGTCTGATGAATTAGACTGAAGCTATAGAAAGTTTACTCAAAATATTCTGTAAAACATGAAATGCCAACAAAAAATCAACTCAGAGTTAATGGTCTATTCGTCTTCCCATCGACGTATAAAATAATGGTGGACACGACATTTCATTTAGCAATACATGTCCATGCATAGCAGCCTCAACTAAAAGTACTGTACAATAACAATCTTAATAAAATGTGGTATTTTACAATTTATTTTATTGGAATTTAGAATTTTAGAATCCTCCGCATTTTAACCCAATCTGTGCAGTGAAACACACGTATACACACTAGTGAACACTAGGGGGCAGTGAGCACATTTGCCAGAAGCGGTGAGAAGCCCTAGTCATGGCTTCCAGGGTGTAGTTAGGAATTGGGTGCCTTGCTCAAGGACACTTCAGTCATGACCCGTCGGCTCTGGGAATCTAATGGACAACCTTCTGATCACAAGCCCAGTTCTCTAAGCACCAGGGCACAGCTGCCCCATAAAGTGTCTCTTTTTTGTAGTGAAGCGATAATAAGTAGTTCCCTGACCAGGAATCAAACCCGGGCCGTAGCGGTGAGAGCGCCGAATCCTAGCCACTAGACACCAGGAAGACTCTACACTTGATCTTAGGCCGAAAAGCAATTGTATATTAAGCTATTTTCAGAATTTACTGTTTTAGTTCTATAGATCTGTACAAATGCTGGTGCCAAGAGAAAAGAGGGAATGAGTAAATTATGTTTACTAAACAGAAAAAAAGTTTTCCCCTGCAACCTTGAAACACTGCAAATTTATTTCACATATCTCTCTAATTCCTTAATTATAAACTTTGTTTTTCAACATGTGTTACTTTACAAGGCTCCACGGCCACGTTTTATCTTTTATCTTAGCATTATATACTTTCAAAAGAACAAATAAAAAAAAATCAAAGAAGCATTTAAGACCAGTCAGAGATTTAATTATAGAAAAGCACAGATACATATTAATAGTTTTAAAGGAACTAAACCCCATCTAATGTCAGTTCAGACGATTATGACAAAAATAAATATAGTCACACTGTCTGTGTGAGATTATCCATCTAAATTAAGTCTACAATTCAGGAGGATAGAATGACTACTCATTTTGATTAAGCTGCAATCATAAGATGCAACTTAAAGTATTAATTATGGATCATCAAGGTTTCACACCAAAATAGCCTTGGGAGCGTTGCATAAAATATGGTTATACTGACAAAATCACTTCAGTAATTCCTCCCCAATACAAAGGCTGTAACTTAAGCAATGTTAAGCTAGAGTAATAGCTTGCTGGGCAATAAGTGCAGCCCATACATTATTCACAACTTTGGGTGGCATGGTGACTAAGTAAGTAGCACTACAGCAAGAAGGTCCCATCACCAAATGGGGTGGTCTGGGGCCTTTCTGTGTGGAGTTTGCATGTTCTCCCAGTGTCTGCATGGGTTTACTCTGGATGCTCCAGTTTCCTCCCACAGTCCAAAAACACGTTAGGTGATTTGGCGATAAGAAATTGTGATTGACTGTGCTCGATGTGTACTGGGTAAATTTTACATTACTTTATAATGGGATTCCTCCACTTTAAAACTGAGACTTCTGCTCGACATTGCTCCTAGTTGAGAGTGGATGTAATTATGTCAGCAAAGTATATATACAGTATATATTACGTCACTAATGAGCAATGTTGTCCACCTTGCAGGTCTTGTGTCTTTAATGATTAAATAAATTATGACATACAAAGCACAAATAGTAACTTCACCCTTACTTTTGTTATTTTATTTGGTACACCATATAGGTACACATTCCATGTGTTTTTATATAGAAGCCCATCAGTTACCACATGATATAATGAAATTTACACCCATCTAATAGGTTGCCTTATGAGGGTCACATTTTCATAATGTATAAGGTATAGGATGGGTGGACAATGGGAAGGAAAATATGTTTTTTCTTGCTGAATTATCTTACTGTGTACTGTCTACTACCAATGTACTGTGGTATTGCATATCATTTGAAAACCTTAATAAAGCAATATACACACTATTACTAAATCTATTAAATCTCACTGGCAAAGACACACAGCTGGGATTATAAAACCACAAACACAAATAAATTGTTTTTAAAACGTAAAAGTCCTTGATAGAACTGTCAGTGAGAAATCAAAACCTTGTCATATTTGTATGTAGTTTACATCTTATATGTTATGTGTAATGAGAACAATACTACACAACACTATACATGCATAAATTACACTTTCAAATTACTGCTTGTGAAATCTTTTAAAAACAACATAACCTCCCCCCCAAGCAGACCGATGGCCCTGTTAATCCGAGAGCAACCACATGAATATTTGACTTTGACCATGCACAACAGACATCTACATAACACACTAGTGTCAGAGCTAATTGAAGAGTGTCTCCAGGCTTCTTCTACCATAATTTGTTTAGTGTGATGCTGTCGCTATCCACAGCCAAGACTTGTAGCCAAAGTCAAAAGCAAAACTCATATGCGCATTCATCATCAGGATTGTAAAATATCATTTATGAACCACTGTGGTGTCTGTAGACAGAGACAGCTTGTTTAATCTGGATGAACAGCGTGTTTGCCATTTCTCAGCGATCACCCTTTATTGATGATTGATTTGTGTGCAAACAAGTACTTCTTTATCTCCGAAAGCGCTCGTTGCATGCGTTGCGTGTCATTAAAACACAAACTTTGCTCTAATTTTAACAACACATATGTTTTGTTTGTTTGTTTATTTGGATTTTAACATCATGTTCTTTCATGACAGACACATGGTTATTCATTACTCAAGGTTAATCTTTTCACAAGATTATATTAAACACAGTCGTTGACAATTTTGTCTCTCCAATTAACCTTGCTGCATGTTTTTGGACTGTGGGAGGAAACCAGAGCACCCAGAGTAAACCCACGCAGACACGGGAGAGCATGCAAACTCACACAGAGAGAACACGGACCGTCCCACCTGGGGATTGAACCCAGGACCTTCTTGCTGTGAGGTGACAGTGCTACCCACTAAGCCGCCCAACATGTATGTAGGCAAAACAGATCTAATACAGAGTGCTTTGTTGGTGATTTGCTTTACACTTGAGTGCAGCTTAAGG
>JAYDZG010000039.1:20740998-20754373 GCA_034509265.1 Microcambeva bendego
ACGAGTACATGGGGAGAACATGCAAACTTTACACAGAAAGAACCTAGTTGGCCCCACCTGGGGATCAAACCCAGGACCTTCTCGCTGTGAGGCAACAGTGCTACTCACTAAGCCACCATTCTGCTTTTGGCCGAACACATAGCCATACATTATAAACTAAAATAAACTGATCATTTTCAAGTGGTCTCTTACCTTTTTTCCAGAATTGTATTTGTTAAATTTTAAGGATATGTTACATTGCTTTTTACAGATATTGTATTAATGGTATTATTCTAGTACTAAGCATCTGTATGAAATATGCACATTTATGTACCTTTCTTTTAAGAATCATTCTACAATAACCATAATACAGAAACAGAAAAAAGGTTACAGACAGATTTATGTAGTGACCCAGTTTCACAGAATTGGTTTTACTTCTCCAAAAAAGTAGTTAGTGTCCAATTAACAGCATGTTCAATACTTTTGATAATGGTATTCGTATGACATTATCTTTTGACTTATTTTGAACAACTAGGCTCTTTTTACAACCTAGACAATGCATAAATCACTGCACAGTGATTCAAGCATCATGTGTCTTTAGTTGTTAACCAGTTTTTAACCCTCTTATATTCAGCTTCTTGATTTTGTGCACATTTTTGTGTTGTGGATTTGATTTTAGATTCATATAATTGGAACTTTTACTATAAATTTACACACTAAATCATCTAATTACGAAGTGATTACATCTCTTACTGACCAAAGTATAAAACCAAGCCATCTTCAGGGCTTCAACAAATTTGCCACTATACAAGGTTCAGACGGTTCCTTGGACTTTATAGCTTGAATTCTGTCCTGAATATGCAGTATACATGCTGTGCCCTTTTAGATTCTTGTGAGTGCCTTTCCAAACTTGGTCCAACCTGGTTAGATTGGTGAACTACAATTAAGTTCCAGACATGTCTCAAACTTACACAGACTGGATCCACCTGATTACGAAAGTGCCACAGCAAAGGGTCTTTTCAAATACTTTTGTGAATACAAGATTCCAATAGTTGATTTTAAAATGAGATTTATGTGTGTCATTAGGTTTAAGTCTGTTGTTTAAAAAGTTAAAATGCATTACACAAAATGTGCAACAATTATTTTTCGTTTACAAAGCCTACTCTACAATTTAATTTCAACTAATTACATCAAATGTTAAAAACATTGTCTGCTGGCATTATAGACAATGATTTATTACATTCTGACATAAGTGAATATCTTATTCAGCTTTATTTTACTTAGCAAAATTACTTTCATTTCTAAACCTAATATTAACCTTTCTTCCTGTATAGCCATGTTGCTATAGAGGAAGTTAACATTTCTGCCCATGCTGTGCTCTGCTCAGGTGCGCATCACAGGTGGTCGAACACGCTATGAGGGTCGTGTGGAAGTGTTGCGCTCTGGTGCTAATGGAACACAGTACTGGGGGCTGATCTGTGGAGAAGGTTGGGGCACCAAAGAGGCCATGGTGGTGTGCAGACAGCTGGGCCTTGGATACTCCAACCACGGCCTGAAAGTAGGACACTAATACGGATGGTAGCATCTAACATAAGTTGCTTTGCCTAAATCTTTCCGGAGGCCCATCACAGTCACTGATGGTGCGTCTTCACAACAAAACCTCTTCATACAAAACATTTTAGACAGAGCAGGACCAAGCAGATTACTTGTATGTGACTTTTGTAAACTACACTTGAATGTGTATTGACTTGCCGTAGGCTGTGTCCGTAGGTACGGCTGGTGGGTGGGCGATCAGAGTATGAGGGGCGAGTGGAGGTTTGGGTGGGACGTCGCTGGGGCAGTGTGTGCAGTGAGGGCTGGACCACCAAGGAGGCCATGGTGGCATGCAGACAGCTAGGGCTGGGTTTCTCCATGCATGCTATTACAGTGAGTACATGCATACACATCCACTCACAAACAATAATTAACATTCATGAAATGTGATAAATGCAGGCAGTACTGTAACACATGGTGAAAACTTGCTTAAAACTTCGGAAGGGACAGAGAAGCTTTTCTGAAGAAGGCTGGATTGGGTTTCTACCTTGGTTACAGATGCTGTCTATGGACCTTTTTATGAATTTTATAAAAAATATTAATAATAATTAAGCTCCGACTACATTTACATTTTCTGCATTTAGCAGACATCTTCAATCAAAGCAACTTGCCCTAAAGTAATCGTATAAAGTCTGAGCAATTGTGGGTAAGGGCCTTGATCCAGGGCCCAACAGCAGCAATCTGGCAGTAGTGTGTCTTAAACCAGTGACTTTCTGATTACTAATTCACCACTAGACTACAACTGCTTACAACTATGCATAAGCCACAATTTCAAAGTGGACCATCTTTCTCCAAGTTATGTAAAAAACAGACTCAAGGCTGGCCATAAATGTTCTTAGTTCTCTCGTCCTTGAACATATTTGAATATACAAATAAGTAAGCTTCACACAAACAGATATTTTAAGTGTGCTTCACAATATGTTCTGTTTAAAGCACGAAGGATCTTCGAAAAGTTTTTCCACATTTTGTTTGGACATGGTGAGAGTGGAAGGAGTGGTAATTGGTCGTGTCTGAGAGAGCTTATAGTTCCGATTTAGTTTCATCTGATTTCCACCTTTTTGAATTCCTAAAGAAGCTTTAAGGGGAAGAAGATTTTTGTGTGAGGATGATGTGAAGCAGTGGCTAGGCGCTAAACTAAAAACACTTTTTGCTGATTGTATGTAAAGCTGGGAAAAATGCATCACAAAGAAAAGTGATTATGTACAAATGTGATGTCATTAAAAAATATATATTTATATTAAATATTCATCTTAATAAATACAGTTTTAATTAAAGTGAGGACACTTACCTCGTAGTAACATTATTTTGTGGCAGGCATGATTCAGGGATTAAACCTGATGAAATAACAGGAAATTCACAAAAAAAGGTTTTTGTACATTTGGGCTCCTAAATTAGAGGCTTAGAGCCATCATGTCATGGTCATAGGCCATGTTGTAGGTGTTTTTTAAGAACACAAAGTAATTCAAAGTGTAATTTTCTTTACATATACATATTCTTTGATGCTCAAGAAATCAGCTATGCTTTTGTTTGTATGTTGGCTGTTAAGGAAACGTGGTACTGGGATGGCAGTAATGTGACTGAGATGGTGATGAGTGGAGTTAAGTGTACGGGAGATGAACTCGCCCTTAGCCAGTGCCAGCATCATCGAACAGTAAGCTGCCAGAAATCAGCTGCACGATTCTCTGCAGGGGTTATTTGTTCTGAGAGTAAGTTTTTTAAAAGTGACACATGGACTAACATTAAGCAATTAGTTAATGTTCATAAAGCAGATGCATTTACCTTGGTGTATTTGTTTCAGCTGCATCAGATCTGGTGTTGAATGCATCTTTGGTGCAGCAGACGGGATATATAGAGGATCGACCGCTTCATATGCTGTACTGTGCTGCAGAGGAGGACTGTTTATCTAAGAGTGCTGCCAAAGCTAATTGGCCCTATGGTCACAGACGCCTGTTTCGCTTCTCCTCACAGATTCACAATGTTGGTCGTGCCGACTTTAGACCAAAAGCCGGACGCCACTCCTGGGTTTGGCACGCATGCCACGGGTAATTTGTTTTATCAAATATCCAGAGGTGCCACAAGTACACAAGTTCAATACTTAAGAAAAAGTATTAGTAATCTGGTCACAGAATTACTCAAGTAAAAGTTGAAGTATGCATATACATTTTTACTCAAGTAGAAGTATAAAAGTGCATCACTGTACTTGAAATAAAAGTCTAGTTGAGACCTATTTTATACACATTGAAAGAGGAATTGCAACAACAGTTGACCTTTAGCAAAACATTTAGTTTATCCTTAAATTATATTTAGCCACTTCAATACAACTGAAATGAGAATTGAGCTAATATTAAATGTATAATTACAGTGTTTACACTGCATCGATTCCACTGATTCATTTGAAAAGAATCATTCGGGAAAGTGACTCAGTTTATGCTCATGAGCTAGAGAAAACTAATTCAAGAGATAAAATAAACCAATAATGAATTAGTTAAAACAAAAGTAAAAAGCATGTTTTGTAGTGAGTAAAAGTAAAATGTATTATTTGACAGAAATCCTCTTATACTTTATACAGTAACAAAGAAATTGTACTTTGTTACTTACCACTTCAGCAAATATCTAGAATAGGCCTGTTCCTAATACACTGTGCGTCTGGTCGATTCCCATATTGGGCAACTCAGTTTTAGATCATTTAAAAGCACCATTAAAAAACTAAGGCTGTATAGTAAGGCTGTATTGTGTTATTTTTCCTTTGTGTGTAGACATTATCACAGTATGGATATCTTCACCCATTATGACCTACTAAGTAGCAACGGCACCAAGGTGGCAGAGGGGCACAAAGCTAGCTTCTGTCTGGAAGATAGTGACTGTCAGGAAGGTACGATAAGAATCTGTAGATACACACAGTTGATCACTGATGTATTTAGCACATTAATATATTTGCTTGAACAATATTTGTGTTGTAGGGGTTTCCAAGCGATATGAATGTGCTAATTTTGGAGAGCAAGGCATCACAGTGGGATGCTGGGATCTGTACCGGCATGACATTGACTGCCAGTGGATCGACATTACCGATGTCAAACCTGGAAATTATATCCTAGAGGTCAGACAATAATGCTTTATGAATGTATTTTACTATGCAAATGTCACATCTGGGTTTTGTCAGTGTTTTAACACAGTAGAATTATATGATGTGGTTTTGTCAGTGTGAAGGCAGTATTGAAATTAGTTGTCAATCAAATCAATCAAATGCAAACCCATTCCCAACTACTGGTTACATAGAAGAGTAAAAAAAAGTTATTTTGGATAAAGGTGTCTGCTAAATTTCAAAATGCAAAGCCACAAATATAAAAGTATTAATGTATTAGAGTAAATACAAGGGCATGTCTCTTACTTCACGTCTTTTTAACCGCATTAAGTAATTTGGTGTTTAGTGCCCAGGTGGTCACTAGGAAGCACAAACCATTTCACGTCAGACTCTGGCTTTTGAACTCTATTCTAAAAACTACTGGTTTGGTCCTTTTCCTCTTTCCTGAGAGAACAAGACATCCATTATTTACAAAAACGTTTAAAGGGGCACATTTTATACAAATTGGCTTCATTTCATCTTAGATTAGCATGAATATCAAAAAGGTGAAACTTAAATGTAATAACTGAAACTTTGTGTGACTTTTTTAGATCTTAATAAATCCTAATTATGAAGTTTCTGAGAGTGACTACTCAAACAATGCCATGAAATGTAACTGCAAATACGATGGACACAGGATATGGCTTCACAACTGTCACACTGGTAGGACCTTTACACAGACACACTTAGATTCATTGTAAAACTGTGTTGATTTATAACTGCAAAATACATTTTGTTTTATTTGTTTCCTGCCAGGCGATGCATTCAGTGAGGAAGCCGAGAGGAGGTTTGAGAAATATCCAGGACAAATCAACAATGAAATCTCATAAATCTTATCGGATCTGTCTCATTTTACATGTTAATCCAAACAGGTTCACATACAGAGTATAACCAAGATTGCACTTGTCATTTTACAAAAAACTTGCAGCTATTATAGTGTATCTCAGGTTCACAGTGTATGAATCAGCGATTTTCATAGCATAGGCTTTAGTCTAAAATATGTTTAGGATGTGTTGAAAGCCAGTTATTTTAAAGTCTAAACAATTATATATTTTAATTATCACAGTTGCATTTTACTTGAATTTGTGTAGCTTTAGCAAAAACAGAATGATTGTATTTTTTCCATTATTCAAAGCATTAGATAAATGAACAGAATCAATATAAGAACCACAACCCTAGCACAATAAATTCCTTTTTATATAATTGGCAAAGACAGACTAAACCAACAGTGCTGAATTGTTTTTAATTTCTAAAATGAATCCTGACACCTTAAGCAGTTGGGTGGTACATTTGCTAAATTATGCTAGCCCAATGATGCTGTAATGCCAGGTTCAAAATCCTTATTGGTGCTATTCTGCTGTTTACATACATGATTGGCTATTGCTGATACCAGTCTGGGGTTTGTTACTGCATTGTGCTTATTTAATAAAGAGTAAAGTGGTGTACAGTGCATTGCTGTTGGAATCTGTTGTTACATTTCATCAACTGTTAAGTCTAATGAATAAATCTGGGTTTGGTGAATTCCAAACCTTCACACTTGAATAGTACCTATCATTTTTATTTTTTTCTGATGGTGTATTATATTGAATATTACATCCGATTTATAGCAATGAAGGAAAATCCTAAAACATGGTTAACAGTCTATGTCCATGAAAAGGCAGAATATGCTACTTCTGGATGGTTCAGAAAGAAAAATATGATGAAGAATTAATAAAAACTTTAACTGCTGTTTATTGTTACCACTGACCCCAGAGCTACATCAGTTTGATGACATCACATAATACGTATATGCTAAACTGTACAGGCACAGTAGTAGCTCAAAATGGCTCAACATTTGCTCTTCAAAAATAGTGTGAACAAAATTTCTGAAGTACTGATTCAAGTAATAAGACATAATATTAAAAATTGCAGCAGAGAAAGTTAGACAGTGACCAACTATTAAACATGTGAAAAAGCTCACATTACATAACATTATGATTACCAACATTATAACACTGGTTATCTCTTTATAATGGCACCTGTTAGTGGGTGGGATATATTAGGTAGCACGTGAACATTTTTTACTCAACATTGACAAAATAATTTTAGTTGGTTTGTAGTGATGGCTAGACGGCTGAGCCAGAGCATCTTCAAACCTGCCGCTCTTGTGGGGTGTTGCTGATCTGCAGTGGTCTGAGATGATCAAAAGTGATCCAAGAAAGGAACAGGGATAAACCGGCGACAGATTCATGCGTGACCCAAGGCTCACTGATTCACGTGGGGCGTGAAGGCTGGCCCACGTGGTCTGATCAAACAGACGAGCTACTGTAGCTCTAACTGCTGAGGAAATTATTGCTGGTTCTGATAGAAAGATGTCAGAATGCATAGTGCATCACAGTTTGTTATGTGTGGGGTAGAGAGGGGGGATTGATGTAGATCAGCTGCACACCTGCCATTACAGTACTGGCTACTGCTTTTTTAACAGCAGGAAACACAAACCATGCCGCAAATCTGCAGCAGCATTGATTAATCCATTCAACCGGTCACCTCACCAGAAACAGCCAACTTGGTCCACTGGAGCACTGGTGCGATTTGAACCTGGTATTTCAGCAGTAAGGGCTTAACATTACACTACATTACTACTGGTGCCACCCGAGTGCCCTAAAATCACCTTCATGTAAAAGTGCACATACTTCAGTTCAGTTCATTGTCTTTAACCCCTTATCCTAATTAGGGTCGGGGAGGGGTGCTGTAGCCTATCCCAGCTGTTCAATGAGCGCAAGGCACAAGGTAACACACTGGATGGGGTGCCAGGTACCTACAGGACAATTCACTGTCTTCAATCGACCTGGTGGCATGTCTTTGGACTGTGGGAGGAAACCGGAGAACCCGGAAGAAACCCACACAGACACGGGGAGAACATGCAAACTCCACACAGAGAGGACCTTGATCGCCCCACCCGGGGATTGAACCTTGCTGTGAGGTGGCAGTGCTACCCACTAAGCCACCGTGCCACCCAAGTGCACATAATTGTTCATAATAATTTAAAAATACAAGTCTTGGGACAAATTAAGTGGTACAGACACAGTCTATAGCCGATTCTCTTGAATTCTTTCCTCACTTCATTTACATTGTCAATTTTCTCTCGGTTTATTGTGCTTTTTTACAATTATTTTTATAGTTCTTCTGTACAAAGCACAACAGAAGTCATCTTGATATCATTCAGTAAACTCTGGAGTTACATGCAGCATCAGAACGTCTTGACCTCTTCGGACCACCATGTTGATGTTGTCACTGGTTCGTACAGCATTGTAGATCTCTTCTGATGTGTTCACTTTCACCCCGTTAACTTCCAGTACAATATCTCCTGGCTTCATACCGGCTCTGTGAGAACAACATGAGAGCAAGATTTAAGAAACACCTTTTTCTATCTCCATGCAAAAACCATCGGCAAAAATTTATTATTAGCATGGTGAAAGTACTGTCAAAGTACTTATTTCCCCAGAATTAAACCCAATTGAGTATCTGTGGGACCACCTCGATCGCACTGCAGTCAGCATGGCTTCAGATACCTGTGACAGCCTGAAGACCTTATTGAGTTACTTAGTGCTGCACACTGTAGTTACTCTGTAGTGAATAAATGTGGTGTTCGTGTGTTCACATGCTTTTAGCCATTTAGCATAAATTAATGTATGGTACTAAACAGTGCACACATGCCATTGTTCACCTACAGGGTCATTTTAAATAGCCTGTAATCAATATTTACTTAAATTTTTCCAATATCGCTCGCTTACTTATTGGCTGGAGAGTCGGGGATGATCCGATGAATGAGGACACCATGTGTGACGTCAGGGAATAAGTGATCACGCATCTTCAGCTCAGCTATTATGCTAAAAAATGTAAAATATACGCATGACTGCAACTCTGCTCAGGTTGATCTCCTTATTTCTGGTTAGTGCATTTTACAAATGGTACCTGGGTGTCAGTGTTAACATCATCACTCCTATGTAGCGCCGCTTATTCTCAGAATCATGGAACCAGGACTCTGCAAGTGAAATAAACATCAGAATAATGACAAATGAAGGAATGATAATATAAAATTATTGGAGTTGATTCACAATACTAATACATTTAAACGTGAGCAAACAATTTAGTATTTTAATTGGAACTACAGTAGATGATTTTGCTGAGCTATATGTCACAAACTACCATTCAGAGAATCTACTTCTAGTTAACCTGATAGTAGAATTCAACTAGAATTCATCTTAACCATGTTCTGTGGAAGCAAAGCAGATCTTTACACCAGATATACTATCACTGCTGTCTTGGGGGTCTCCCTCAAACACGGCCTGATGTGTCTGTGTAGACGACCTGTGATGTTGGCGGCTCTTTAAAAACTCTGCAGCTCTGTTCTAGCATATAAGAACATCTGAGCGACCATGCCACAATGTATTTTAATGCCTCTAGACATAAGTAATTAAATAAGGCAACAATGATGACGGTTCTTACTGGTTTTGTTAGCGGAACGATCAAGAAAAATACGAAGTCTGTCTGAAGGAATGGCAAAGGAAATCCCAGAAGTCACCTTCATAGTGTTAATTCCAATCACCTCACCATCCTACAAGTCACAAGGTTTAAAACAGTTAGCAAGAATGGTTCACGTTAATATTCTGTCTATAGATATTGCAAAGTTTAACTCACCAAATTAATAAGCGGTCCACCTGAATTCCCAAACTGAAAGTGAAAAAAAATAGAGAATTAGAGAAAGTATTTTGGTATTTTAACAGTTTGCAAATGTAACACTGCAAGTTCTCAGGTGGAGATTTTCGGCCATCACACCAGCAACTAGAGTCTGAACTCCCCAGTTTGAATCTTGGCATTGCCACAATCCATAATGCAGACCAATAGTCATTATTAAGTTCACAGAACATGCACAGAACTCCGCACAGAAAGGACCTAGATCGCCCCACCTGGGGATCAAACCCAGGACTTTTTTGCTGTGAAGTGAAGAAGGCATAATGTAATCTAAAAATAATATAATACATGTTCAGTTCTAATTTTTGTCATTATCCAATGTTTCAACAAATAAAAATCTAAACAAATATTCCACACCACCTGCCTATGCAATTAGTATTGGCACATAAAGTAAATAAACGTAGTAAATTAAAGGACCCCCTTTGTCACCCTCTGTTGTTGACCCAGCTATAAATACAGAGCCACCAACATGAATCTAATGAAATTTTAAATTATTAATTCATCCCTATAAATGGGTTAGCATTGTTGTCTTCAACTTTATTTAAGTTCTGCTTGCTGTGCCAGCTCAATAATATCTGTCTGCAGAGCAGGTATGGGACCGTCATGTGTTTTGACTGTTATCAGTCATTGCCTGTAGGCTCCTGGAATCAAACAGGCATCCTTCTGATCACAAGCCCAGTTCTCTAACCCCCAGGCCATGGCTGCCTCTATTATGGAGTTTGCGGTCAGCGTAAACCTGGGGAAATATAAACTACTAAACCACTGTACTGTAACTCATGTGCTCTTACGTCTATGGCAGCATCAGTCTGTATGTAGTCCATGTTGGCATTAGACAAGCCCAGTTCTTTGCTTCCTCTATGAGCGGAGCTAACTATCCCAGAAGTGATTGTATTTCTTAGAGCAAAGGGGCTTCCCATAGCAACCACAAACTCCCCCTGACGCACATCCGATGACTGGCCAAGTTGCAGTGTCGGCAAAGGATGCTGGAAACAAATACAGAGAAGCCACGTGAACGAGAGTAACAGTGAAATAAAATTATGAACCCAGAAAACACAAAGAACATTATCATTGTTACCTTCGCATTAATTTTAATTGTTGCGATGTCTGCAACCTGGTCCACGTTCTGCACAGTAGCGTTGTATGTTTCTCCATTGGTCAGTTTGACTCGAACACCACGCTTGTTGGCAACTACATGTGCATTAGTTACTATAAGGCCATCGCTACTGATGATAAAGCCTGAGCCATTGGAGACGGGAATATCACGGCCAGAGTACGGATTCCTGTAAGAAATCATAAACACCATTCACAATGAATTGAACTTTTATAATATATCTAAAACATTAATACATTTCTACTCAACACATTTCCCACATTAAAATGTAGCAATTCCCATGTTAGCTTGGAGAGTACGAACATAAACATAGGGCAACCATCTTCAACTCTACACAACATGCCAACTGAGTAACATTGGGAGTACAATGAAGTGAAATGGAATTTATTAGGATTTTAACATTATATTTTAACACTAACTACATCCTTGCCCAGAATGTCTTTACTTTTATCAGTTTTTAACTGATTTATTGTTAAAGAATTTATGATTCTTTGACATTGATCAGTTTACAAGTTCAATGTCACACACAGTCATACAATTGTGTATCTCCAATTCAGCTCATTTTCAGGTCTTTGGACTGTAAAAGCAAATCGCAGCTCCAGCAGGAAGCCCACGCAGACAAAGGGAGAACATGTACACAGAACGACCTAAAACAGCTCCGCCTGGGAATCAAATCCAGGACCTTTTTGCTGTGAGACGACAAGTGAAATGAAGGAAATAAATGATCCGCTGATTAAAATGCGTTTTTAAATTGATTTAAGTAAGACATAAATAAATCAATTAATTAAACAAGATACTGTCATTAACACTGATTTGACAATTCAAGTATGATGGGATCATAAGTGTTTACATTTTCTGGCTTCTAGGATTGAACTAAGCATATAAAGCAGTTTCAGGTGGGTTTACCATACTACATCAATTTGATAAAAACAAGACTATTATTAGAGAGGAACAAAAACTGAAAACCACAGAGCTGGACCAGCTGGTCTATCTTTCTTCTGCTTACCACATCAGCTACTGCCCCAAATACCTCTTCACACCTTTTTTGCAAATTGTTACCAATCTAAAATACCTATATCTAATCTGCTACTGTAGATCACAGCTAAGCCAAATAAATTCCTGGGTTGGATCTTTAGAGGAGATAATCCGGGTCCTTTCGGTGTTGTTTGCATGTTCTCCGCTTGTCTGTGTGGGTTTAATCCAGGTGCTCCGTTTACTCCCACAGTCAAAAACATGCAAGTGAAAGAGATAACGAATTGTCCAGCATGACTGTTGGATATAAACTTCTGTGATATGAATATCTACCATCTGAATGAATGTAACCATAAGTGGTAAAAATGACGTTAAAATCGACAAACAACCACACATCTGTCCACTGCACATCCAGCTGTGGCAGTGTGAACTTACCTTCCAACGATTTCTATGTAAACGACAGCAGGAGTTGATTTCTCCACCACATCTGCTATAAAGTTGTACTTGTATCTGGGACTGTCAGGCTTGTACACGGAAGCACAGTTAGCTCCAGGTAAAAGACAGTCCAGTAGAGTATTTCTTAATGGATTAGTTTTGTAGGAAAAGTCTTTATCCTGATCATCGTTATTGCTACACAGCACAGCTCCCGTCAGTCCCAGTCCGACTGCCACTGTACCAAGGAAACAAGTCCTACTATCGTCTTTTCTACCTCGATCCGACACTGTTGCTCTTATAAACGTTGTGTTTCTTCCACCTGGATGTTCTGTGCAGTTGGTGGATAAACGGTTAACTGGTCTGAGAGAGAATAGTTTTACATCAAGCCTCTTCTGCTGAAGACAAGTCCTGAACAGCTGTCCGACACGACCACTTACTCGACGCGTCGTCATGTTGCATCAGATCTAAACGACTACTTAAGGATATTAGATGATCTTTGTAAAAACTACCTGTGTTAAATTTCAGAATTTCATAACTGATGTCGCTACTCGATACGCAACTGAGTACTGAAGTTTTAAACTAACCTTTCTTATTCTCCTAGGTAATATCCGGAAGTCTTTACGGTGCGCATGCGCAAACAAGTCAGTCAACAACGACACCTTAAACGGAATTCTGAAACGCAATAAAACGCCACAACAAACTAGAACTAGATTTTGATTGAAGTGAATTAATTACATACTTCATTTATTACTTGTGTACAGCAGTTTTGGGAGAGTCTAAATCGCTTATCGTGGCTTAATGTACCAAAATGAGCTACATCAAACTTCACTTCTTTATTACACTTGATTACTTCTCTCTTCTGCAGTTATGATGAATCTGGATAGTATACAGAATGGTGTATTATATATACTTGTAAATAACTAAAGCTTCAATAAAAACTAATATTTGGCCGTGGGTGTATGTAGATATTTAAAATATAGTGGTTCATTTAGCAGGCATTTTACTGACGTTTGGTGTTTCTAAATTGCTGGTTTAGTACATTAAGTCACGTTAAGCTGTTTCCCTATAATAAGTTTCAGTTGGATGAAACATGCTTATTGTTAAATGTATTACTTTCCTATTGGAACAGACGTTCATTATTATGGTACTAGAGTACTAATGAAGAGTAATAAATACATGAAGGTTGCTGCTTTAAAACATTAGACGACGTTCAGCGGTTTTTAGACTCCCAGTGGTTTTTTTTTTTCACTCGCTGCATATTATAAACATGATGATTATCCGATTAGTCGCAGCCGATGTCTTTGGACTGTGGGAGGAAACCGGAGTATCCTGAGGAAACTCACGCGGACACGAGGAGAACATGCAAACTCCGCACAGAAAGGACCGAGATCGCCCCACCCGGGGATCGAACCCAAGACCTTCTTGCTGTG